>BKZX01028840.1:58904-74984 GCA_014362285.1 Fagus crenata
GTGGGGTGCCTAACACCTTCCCCACACATAAGCAAACCCCCGAACCCATCTCTGGTTCAAGACCATTTTTTGTTGTAAATGTCTAAATAAGATAAAATCTATTAGACATAGGTGCCCAACCACACCTTAGAATTTCCCATGGTTGGTGGCGACTCCAAATTTGCGCTCATACGCACACACATACACAAGTTCCCGCACACACACACAACTCATATCTCGAAACGGAAAAGAGATAGAGGTACACACACACACTCGCCAAATGGGGGTCGGTATCTAGGAAAATAAAAAAGAAAAAGAATACTTTAGAATTTTCCGCCGGTGTCGACAGCTTGGCGACTCCACTGGGGACTTAGAGGGTTTAAGCCTATAGTCTTTCAGTGTTTTCTTTGCTAAGCATGTGCATATATTTGTTGGTATTCATTATTTGATTCATTCTTTATTTCATCCTGTATAGTGTTTTGATTTTGGCATGTCTATATTCTTGTACATATAAACTGCGAACATAGGATAGAGATTTATTTTATGCAACACATATTGTATATTGTGCCTTGTACAAAAAAAGTCTTTTCCCTTTTTACTTTCAAAATCATGACATATACACTCATTGGACTTTTGGGTCGAACCCGGACTCAGGTGGGGCTGGGCTGGTACAGGCTCCACCACGAACCCTTTTATATTTAGGACATGGAACACGAGAATCCACCCTTCTCCCTTCACACCCGTGGAGATCGAGGGGGGGCGTGCAAGTGCTTCCCCGGTGATCCAATACCCTTACGACTTCCTTCGGGAGGATGAAATGGGGATGATCATCGGCCCCTTTAGGAAACAGAATTCCAAGCCGTGTCATACCATGTTGCATATAGTGAGCTATAGAGTAGAAAGCTTACCTGTGAGGGCTCTGGTAAAAGCCAACCAAGTGAACATCCAACCTAAGATAAGGTACCCAAAAATAGGATGTGTCTTTTCAAAATGAGTCAAGGGAAAAGCGTTGTGCTATTTTCTAGGTGGTGATAAAATAAATGGAGCCGAGCCAGGTTCTATCTATCTAAACCTTTGTTTGCATGTCATTATTTGATAAAGGGATAGGATAACCACATTGTCCATACCCATTGCAAACCGCTCAAACCCAAAGAGTTCCAAACTCTACATGGGATGTATAGAGTCGTATCGTATCCAACCAAAAGTACGACCCTCACATTAACCGACATCGATTCCCAAAAAAAAAAAATTTCAAAATGGAACCGAACGCCGAAAGGCTTGTCAAATTTCAGTAATGTGAGAATCTATCTTTTCGTTGATACACGTGTAACCATTGTGTACATAGTCTTGTCGTACCCAACCAAAAGTATGACCCTCGCATTTACCGACATCGGTTCCCTCCAAAAAAAAAAAAAAAAAAATTTCAAAATGGAACCGAACGCCGAAAGGCTCGTCAAATTTTCAGTAATGTGAGAGTCTAACTTTTCGTTAGTACATTCGCACCCGTCGTGTACATAGTCTTGTCATCCAACCAAAAGTACGATTATCACATCAACCGACGTTGGTTTCTCAAAAATTTTCAAAAATAGAACCAAACGCCGAAAGGCTCGTCAAATTTTAGATATGATAGTCTACCCTTTTTGTTGATGTGTACGTACCCATTGTGTATAGAGTCTTATCATACTCAACCAAAAGTACGATTATCACACCTACTGACGTCGGCCCCTCAAAAATTTTCAAAAAAAATGGAACCGAATGCCGAAAGGCTCGTCAAATTTTGGATGTGATAGTCTACCTTTTCGTTGACACAATTGTAAATATCGTGTATAGAGTCATGTCGTCCTCAACCAAAAGTACGACCCTCGCATTTACCAACGCCGGTTCCCTCAAAAATTTTCAAAACGAAATCGAACGCCGAAAGGCTCATGAATTTTTGGTAATGCGAAAGTCTATCTTTTCGTTAGTATGTCTGTAAACCCCAAGAGTTTCCAAACTCTGTAAGGTTGTGAAGAGTCGCGTCACGTCTAACCAAGAGTATGACCTTCGCACTAACTGACATTGGTTCTCAAAAATCTTTCAAAATAGAACCGGACGCCGGAAGGCTCGTCAAATTTTGATAGTGTGAAAGCCCATCTCTTCGTTGACAAGTCCATACATGTGTCAACCCTAAAGAGTTCTCAACTCTACATAGGAATCTAGATACTTACCCGTTGTACTGTCCGTCAACCAAGAATATGACCTTCACACCTATCGACATTGGTTCCCAAAAATCTTTCAAAAATGCAACCAAGCACCGAAAGGCTCGTCGAGTTTCCAATGGTGTGAAAGCCTATTTCTTTGTTGATAATACCACTATGTACATACCCGAGCTTTTTAACTCTCTTTACCCGTGTTGATCACCCAAAATAAAACCATGAGCCGAAAGGCTCGCCAAATTTTTGGCAACCCAAATGGGAAAACTTGTCTGTTCATCCATACATATTGCATACATGCATGGCATACATACGCATAAATACTTAGCCATGGTTTACCTGTGAGGTAAGCCAAGGTCATGCACTCGACTGTGAATTCAAAGTCTAACTTGACGTTGTTTACCTCTCTAGGTTGTATTTACGTTCACAATCAAATGGCGGAGGAAGTGAGCAAACTCCGAGGATTGGAGGCCCGGGTGGCAGCGTTAGAGACAAAGTTTAACTTCTTGCTACAATTCATACGTCGGTTGACTGAACGAGAGGAGGAAAAGAAGAAGGCAACGATCAGCAAAAGACAAAAAGAGATCCACCCGGCCCTCAGCCTGTCAAAGGCAGCCCAGACTCTACCAACTCCAAGAAGGCCAGCCTTCCACATTCCTAGACCGTCCCGGACAGAGCCTCGGCAGTTCCAACCATTGCCAATTCCAGTCCCACAATTGTATACCTTGCTGGTCAAGAAGAAGATGATTATGCCTGTCAGCCAAAGGACGCGTATCGGACCACAACCCAAAGACTACAACAAGGACCTGACCTGCGAATACCATCAAGGAGAAGTCAGGCATACAGTGGAAAATTGTAGGGTCTTGAGGCACCGCATCCAAGATCTGTTAGACTAGGGAGTGTTGAAGTTCCGGATAGAAGGAGTTATAAACACAATTGGGGTAGAAAAGAGTGACGAAGTCGACACCACCTCCATAAAAATACCATGGGAGCCACTCTTCCATGAGCTAAAGAAGCGAGGGCTACTCACCGTAAGAAGGGCACCAAAAGAGTCAACAGAAGCAAGCACATGCCAGTATCATCCCGGGGCTCGGGACCACGACCTACAAGGTTGCGAAGAGTTCAAGAAGGAAGTCGCCAGTCTGATAACGAAGGGATTGATAAGGAGGAGAGGAGAACAGCCAGAGAGAGATTGCATGACAATTGACCAGCTGAGACTCATCCCTTATGAGAAGACAAACTTCCAAGCAAGAATGGAAAGAATTAAAGAGGATTTCGAGGAATTCTGTGAGAAAAAGAAGGAAGAATTAGGGAAGCTCACACCAGCCACACCACCGGAGATGTCCAAACCCGATCCAGTGGTCATCCAATACGCTACCAAAGAAAAGGTCATGCCTCAGACAGCTTCAATATCTACGGTTCAATCCTCGGAGAAAGTCCCAAGCGTGGTGATCCAAGTTCCGCGGCCGTTCCCCTACCATGACAACAAGAGGGTTCCTTGGAATTATGGGATGAAGGTAATATCAACACGGGAAGGCAAGCCAAAAATAGAGGAAGAGGTAGTTGGAAACCTCACATCCGGACTTGGTGGGATCACTAGGAGCGGTAGGTGCTACACCCCAGAGGAGTTAGAGAAAAGGCGAAAGGAGATAGGAAAGTCAGTGGAAGATCCCGCAAAGACGAAAATAGCGGAAGATGAGGCCGCGGATTTCCTGAGAATAATCAAGAGTAGTGAGTACAGTGTGGTGAAGCAACTGAGCAAGATGCCCTCCCATATATCAGTACTGGCACTGTTACTCGCATCTGAGTCTCACAGGAAAGCTCTGCTGAAAGTATTGAACGAAGCATATGTGCCGGAGGACATTACCAGACCGTCCTTCGAAAATATGGTGACCTCCATACTAGTCACAAATCAGCTGACTTTCTCCGACGATGAGTTGCCTCCGGAGGGGAGAGGCCATATCAAGGCTTTGTATATCTCCGTTAAGACCAATGACCGTATCGTGTCAAGGGTGTTAATTGACAACGGATCGGCTCTAAACGTATGTCCACTGTCAACCCTAGGGAAGCTAGACATCGACCCCACTTGTGTGAGGGTCACTAGCATGGTTGTACGAGCCTTCGATGGAACCCGCAGAGAAGTATTAGGAGAAATAGACTTACCAGTAGAGGTCGGCCCACAAGTCTACAACATCAATTTCCAGGTGCTGAAAATTGACTCTCCTTACAACTTATTATTAGGGAGACCCTGGTTGCATACAGCCGGAGCAGTACCTTCCTCCCTTCACCAAAAGATGAAACTCATCATTGGCAGTCAATTGGTTACCATCCTGGCTGAAGAACCAATATCCATTTACAATGACGGGGATATCCCCTACATTGACGGGTGTGCATCCGAAGAAGCATCATTCCATAGTTTTGAGTTTGTCACTGTCATCCACAGAGTGGCAGCCGTCGAACCAAGATTGTCTAGAGCCGGGATTATGGTGGCTAAAGAATTTGTCAAGGCAGGATTTCAGCCAGGACAAGGTTTAGGCTGCACAAACCAAGGAAGAACTTCAATTGTAACTTTGGAGGGAAATAAGGACAGATATGGGCTTGGGTACACCCCGACTAGAAAAGACCGACAGATGGCTTATGAAGCTTGAAGACGAAGGGCCGCAGCAAGACTCAGGGGGGAGAAATGGCCGGAGGAGAAAATGATTATCCCTCACATCCGCACCACTTTCCCCGCATCAGCAATGTTTCAAGTTGACGAGGACGACGTGGACGAGCTGGCATTACTATTCGCTGAGGATTTGAATGTCAATGCTATTACCATGGAGGGAGATTCCACAGCACTCCCAATCCACCCCGATCAATACGAAGAAGTGGACCTTGAAGGCATCGTGGATGAGGAAGATCTCAAGGGATATCGCATAGAGGAGGAGACATTCAATGAAGATATTGGGGAAGATGCTGACCTCCCCAATCTATTGATGACTTCACGCGGGCTAGAAACTCTGGAGTTCGAAATGTTTTGCGAGCAGGAAGACCCAGAGTCCCATCTGCAGAGATACCGTAAGAAGATGGCTCTATACACGGACAACGAGATCTTGATGATCTCAATGTTCCACGAAAGCTTACCGGAGTGTGCAGTCACCTGGTTCTATCAGCTGAAGAATATTGCCTACTGGGAGGATTTGGCGAGAGCTTTCCTGGACCGATACCGCCACAACATCAAGACTCCACCACCAAGCACCACCACCATCACTGCTGAAGAAGAACATGCTGGCCCCATGGTTGAAGGGTTGAGCATCCATACCATCACTGATGAGGAGGATTCCACCACCGCACCACCGACCTACCACTGCCGACAGGGAGAAGAAGCCAAGACGTGGACCTGCGTGCCATTGCTACAGCGTGTCTCAAGTAGCAATGAGTAAGCGGTATCCCAACTATTGGTGACTCGGTTTTGAGTTCACCAATAGCTCGGGAATTTTTGTATCGAACAATTTCGGGTTTCTATGTTTATTTTATGCTTTCGAGATATCGTGCCACAATCATAATCATTTCATCATTGTAATATTTCCATTTTCATCTTTCAAATGATATGTCACGTGTTTATTCCATGAATTTCTTTATCTCAAATACTCCCATGTGCATTAAATAAATCTACTCCGCCATCGCACAAAACAAATGGCTCCCCGTTTTAATTTTCTTACCGTTTTTCCATCCACCATCCTTTCCAGGATTACGTGCAAAACCTCAAACGATCCCCACGTCTCCGAAATTGACAACAAAACGAATTGCTCATTGGATAACATGGATAATTCCGATGAAGAAATCGAATTGCCAAGTGACATCCTTGAGGCATTAGAGAGACAAGGCGAGGGGTCCAAACCCAACATAGAGGAGTTAGAGGTTGTAAATCTGGCTGATGAGGGTGAAGAGCCGAGAGAAGTCAAGATTGGAACCCGTTGCACCACAGAGCAAAAAGAGGCGCTCACCACACTATTAAGAGAATTCCATGAGATCTTCGCCTGGTCTTACCAAGACATACCAGGCCTAGACACAGACATAGTGGTCCACAAGATTCCACTAAAGCCAGAATGCAAGCCCGTGAAACAAGCACTGCACCGAATGAAGCCCGAGGTCATTTTGAAGATCAAGGAGGAGGTGGAAAAACAATTGAAGGCAGGATTCCGAGCATAGTAACCTATTCGGACTGGGTAGCCAACATAGTCCTAGTGCCGAAAAAGGACGGAAAAGTTAGAATGTGCGTGGACTATCGGGATCTGAATCGAGCCAGCCCGAAGGACAACTTTCCTCTACCTCACATTGACACCCTGGTCGACAATACGGCAATGAATGCCGTGTTCTCATTCATGGACGGATTCTCAGGGTACAATCAGATCAAGATGGCCGAAGAAGACAAGTCCAAGACCGCTTTCGTCACACATTGGGGAACTTTCGTCTACGATGTCATGCCTTTCGGTCTGAAGAACGCAGGAGCCACTTATCAACGGGCCATGGTCACTCTCTTCCACGACATGATCCATCATGAGATAGAAGTTTATGTAGATGACATGATTGCTAAGTCTCGTACCGCACAAGATCATCTCATAGACCTACGCAAGCTGTTCCAGCGACTAAAGAAGTATCAGCTTAGGCTGAACCCAAACAAGTGTGCCTTCGGCGTCACATCCGGAAAGTTACTGGGTTTCATCGTCAGTGGCAGAGGAATTGAGATTGATCCTGCAAAGGTTCAAGCCATACGAAGCATGCCCGCGCCAAAGACGGAGAAGGAGATCCGAAGCTTCTTGGGAAGAATCAACTACATAGCTCGCTTTATTGCATAGCTTACCGCAACCTGCGAGCCTCTGTTCAAGCTACTGAGAAAAGATGTGAGGATAAAGTGGACTGAAGACTGCCAGAGAGCCTTCAACAAGATCAAGGAGTATCTGCTCAACCCACCCATCCTGGTTCCGCCAACCCCAAGACGTCCCCTCATTTTATACCTCACAGTCCAAGAAGCATCCATGGGCTGCATGTTGGGACAATAAGACGAGGCTGGGAAGAAAGAGCAAGCAATCTAATATCTCAGCAAGAAGTTCACGGAGCCGGAGACTCGTTACTTGTTGGTTGAGAAGACATGCTGCGCATTGGCTTAGGCCTCCAGGAAGCTGAGACAGTACATGCTCTACTACACCACTTGGTTGGTATCCCGGATGGATCCAATCAACTACATCTTTGAAAAGCCTGCTTTGACTTGGAAGATCGCACGGTGGCAAGTGCTCCTATCTGAATTCGACATCTTATTTGTGGCCCGAAAAGCGATCAAGGGACAGGCCATAGCCGATTACCTGGCAGATTACCCATCTGAGCAGTTAGAGTTGATGGACTCAGAATTCCCAGATGAAGACGTAATGACAGTCGACGAAGATAATCACGGCAGGTGGAAGCTTTACTTTGATGGAGCAGCAAACGCTGTCGGAAGCGGGATCGGTGCAGTCTTGGTATCGCCAAAGGGACAACAAACTCCTATCGCTGTTAAGCTAGGATTTGATTGCACCAACAACATGACTGAGTACGAAGCATGCATCGTCGGTCTACAAGCAGCCTTGGAATTTGGTGCTTATGAACTGGAAGTTTTCGGAGACTCTCTGCTGATAGTGTCACAGACTAACGGAGAATGGCAGGCTCGGGATCCCAAGCTCATCCCATACCAACAATATATCAGTCGGCTAGTCCCGAAGTTCAAATATATCACCTTCACGTACACCTCAAGAGCTCACAATCACTTCGCTGATGCGCTCGCCACACTGGCAAGCCTAATCAAGCTAGTAGAGGGAGATGATGTGCGACCGCTACGAATCGAGACTTGAGACATTCCAGCATACTGTGTGTGCGTGGAAGAGTGCATGAACGTCGAGGCGGAGATAGACAACAAGCCTTGGCATTACGATATCAAGCGCTTCATCCAAGACAGAGAGTATCCACCACGGGCAACCGAAAATGAGAAGAAGTACATCAGGAGAATGGCCTTCCAGTTCTTCCTAAGTGGGGAGATTCTGTACAAGCGAACTCATGATGCCACTCTCTTGCGATGTGTAGATGCAGAGGAAGCCAATCGGTTGATCCAAGAGATGCACGCGGGATTGATGGGAGCCCATGCTAATGGACCCTTTCTGGCTCGGAAGATTATGAGAGCTGGTTATTACTGGTTGACAATGGAAAGGGACTGCATCAGACATGTCCAGACGTGCCATAAATGCCAGATGTATCAGAACAGCAAGAATGCACCTCCCTAGTATCTTCACACTATGGCCTCGCCGTGGCCTTTCTCAGCCTGGGGAATGGATGTAATTGGCGCGATTACCCCAAAGGCGTCTAATGGACATGAGTTCATACTGGTGGCCATCGACTATTTTACCAAGTGGGTGGAGGCATGCTCCTTCAAGAATGTCACTCAAGTCGCGGTTACCCGGTTTGTGAAGAACAACATCATCTGCCGTTACGGAATGCCAGAAATGCTCATCACCGACAATGCTTCCAACTTGAACAACTGCATGATGGATCAGCTATGCCAGCAGTTCAAGATCCAGCACCACAACTCTGCTCCATACCGTCCAAAGATGAACGGAGCCGTAGAAGCTGCCAATAAAAATGTGAAGAAGATTCTGAGCAAGATGACCGAAACGTACAAAGATTGGCACGAGCACCTGCCTTATGCTTTGTGTGCTTACCGAACGTCAGTGAGGACATCTGTTGGAGCCACTCCCTACTCTCTGGTATATGGGATGGAAGCAGTACTGCCAGTCGAAGTAGAGATTCCTTCATTAAGAATCCTGTCACAAACTCAGCTGGAGGAAGCTGAATGGGCCCAAGCCCGATATGAGCAGCTGAACTTCATAGATGAAAAGAGATTGGCGGCGCTGTGCCACGGACAGCTCTACCAAAGACGAATTGAAAGAGCTTACAACAAGAAGACTCGACCTCGCACTTTCCAACCCGGAGATCTCGTTCTGAAGAAGAGGAACATGGCCCTATCAGATCCACGAGGGAAGTTCGCACCGTCATATGAGGGTCCGTACGTGGTGAAGAAAGCCTTCTCAGGAGGAGCAATCATTCTGGCTGATATGGATGGCGAAGAGTTTCGATCACCTATCAATTTTGATTCTGTAATCAAGTACCATGTATAACTTTAGTCAATTTAATCAAGGAGGAATATTCATCAAAGTTCCAATTTGTTATTTTGATAATTTTGAGGAAGGCCCCGGAAGCGACGAAAATCCGTAAGGACGTTGCCCTCGGATGAAATTACCACGAGTATGGTGAAAACCTCGGAAGGGGCGCCATAGGCAAAAGTAACGTGGAAAGCTGGACTTGGCGTAAGCTGAGGGTAATATATGGCTAACAAAAAAAAAAAAAATGGGTATCACAACAAGGCGGGCATCAAATCAGTGCAAGACTAGTGATCAAGGTTATCATACGGTGAAGAGATTTTCGACGAAAAAACGATTTGTGTTATCCTTTGAGCAGTACGGTTCGTTTGATATGAAGAGAATGTTTGGGGATCAAGAGGTGGAGCACAAACGTATCCTCCCAAACACCCATTTTCAAAGTGACATATCATCAAAATCTCACAAATCATCCATACCATACTTATATCTTCCAAATTTGTAAATTCTCATATTCATCCAATTCTTGCCATTGATCCATAAAAAGTCGAATTCATAGGTTTTCATATAGATATTCATAGACAAAATACGTGCTTTCGTTCATTCATAGTTCATAAGTGCATACATTTGATTTTCCATGATGTCTTGAAAGCATGCCTAAACATATCGACTTAGAAAGTTAAAAATGGGAGCCACACATGATCCGACTCGGATTTATGAATGACTCACCATTTAAATACAAAAACTATTGACTACTCACTGCTACATGAAGTATGCTATCTAATGACCAAGACGTATGCAAGTCTCTCTGCAGAATCTCCCCAAGGCAGTGGAAAGGGCCGGATCACCCTCATCGTGCTCCTCCAAGACAGCACGAGCCTAGGCACCCAAAGAGTCCATTACTTGATTAATCTGATGAAGAGCTGTGACCACGGGGAAACCCTCCTGGTTGAGCCAAGAAGCATTGGACTCAAGAGCATCATGCACCAAGTCCAACTCAGTCTGCAAGACTCCGTTGTCACCCTGGAGAACGCTAATCTGAACCCGCATGGCCCCTATAGAAGAACGCGCAGATGTAAGTGCAGCCTCACTCTCATCTAGCGCCCGTCAGAGAGCCACAATGTCATGAGGACGACCCGTGGTAGGGTCAACCAAAGCCTGGGTGTATGAACGAAGAGAATCAAGCTCATCCTGGACCCGAGTCCTCTCCACCTGCTCAGTCTCCAGCTGTTCCTGAGTCTCAGTCAGGGTCTCCTCCATATGATCCTTAGCTGCCTCAGAAATCTCGAGCTACTCGCGAATGAAGTCGTTCATTGTTCGGAGAGTGGAGACATTCCCTCTCTGAACCTCCAAGTCGCGGCGAAGGTTCGCCACCGCCACACTATTGTGATGCAGGGTGCTCCACATAGACTCCACACGGGCCGCAGTCTCCTCCTTCTCAGATACCCTGGCAAGGCGTAATGAGACCAACTCCGCTCAAGCTTCCTTAAGCTCCCTCTCCAAAACAGCAGCCCTCTCGGACTGACCAGTGGAAGCTGAAACCCGAAGAGAGCGAGATATCGAAGAATATGGTGCACCTGACCATACTGTAGGCCTGAGAGTAAAGGAAGGAGACCACCCCTCTCTCCACTCGACGAAATCAGAAGTGACAAAGCTATCTCCGAGCGAGCCCTCCTCGATAAGGACTATCTCTGAAAGACGTCCTTCCTAGATAACTTCGACCCTGGAGAGGAGCCTCCACATATCCTCACTAGGAACATAATCGAAAGTCACCGCATCCAAGTCACCCAGACGAGGTGGGTACTGAACACCGCCAAACTGACGAAGAGCAAGGCTGGGGTAGTAGTTGGTACAACCCCACACCCCAGGAAGAGGCACTCCATCGAAGAGAGCACAATGAGTCCAGGGCATCCACACTGCCGGCCCCCAAGTGACCTTCCAAGCCCACCCACTCAAGGGTAAGTCAAGGAGATATAATGCCCAATCGCGACTGTCCCCGGTAAAGGGAAGTGCTATCTTGACTGTTTGACTCACCGTATGCCTCTCAAAGTGATGAGGAGTCTGGAGGCGGTGGAAATGCCGCAGATGACTGCAGAACCAAAGTTGGAGGAGCTGTGTGCAGAACATCGGAACCCCCTCTCCCTGTCTCCTGCAGTAAGATAAAGACCGCACGGTCTCGTACAATATGGCAGGGATGATAGACCTGCCCTCGCTGAATACTAGAGGGATGACACCCAGATCTATCCTACCAGCAGAAGTGGGAAAGAGAAAAATACCTGCGAAGGCGATCTTGAAGGCATTGATGCGAAGCTTCTTCCACCCCTTCTTGCCTGCAATGAAGTCCCTAGCAAGCTCCCCTGGAAAGTCACTCCGAGAGAAGTACTTCGTTAGTAGATCCAGAGAAATGTTGGCTTTCCGCCAAGTCTCTTCCGGTCGAAGAATCTCAGGACGCAGAACTGCAGTAGTCAAACCCAAGTATTTCTCCAGGCATCGATTAGACCGAGGCCCCTGAATGGGTATGACCGGAGTCTCGCTGAAGGGGCTATTTAGCTGAAGAAGCTCAGCATACTCCTCCAGGGTGGGAATGAGATCCACCTCTCCGATGGAGAAGCAACAATGGGTCGGATCCCAGAAGGAAGCAAGAGCCTCGAGCAAGCCACGGTCAACTCGTAGCCGCATGAGAGAGGGAAACTTGCCAAAGAATCCCACAAGGTCGGCATGGTCATTCCCTCCAAGGAGAGTCCACCAATGTCTCATCCGCTCAACACGGAAGTCATGGAAACGAAGCGTCACCAAGGAGTCGGGATCGTTACTCGAAGAGGCCATGGACCTAAAGGACCCAAAAATGAAAAAAACGAAGAGTTTTGGTGAAGAGGGGAGAGAAAAACTCGAAAAATGGTTGCTGGCTCAAAGGAGAACTCGCGCGTGATCATCACGCGCCACGCGTGACGGTCACGCGCGAGTCCCGTTGGGAATCCCAACGGCTCTTTTCCCATATCACGCAGATTCGACCCCTTTCACGCACTCCCAGAGGCCCGTTTTGCACTATATAAGGGCCATTTTGCAAGGAATCTCCTACGGGAAAGTCTTGGGCGATCCGGTGATCGAAGATTTCGACCCAACAACCAGGGATCGACCCGAAACCCTAAAATCGGCCCGGAGGCCAAAAAAATTGAATCAGAGACAATCTTATGAGGAGGCGTTTGATACGATGTGATCAGGATCGATCTTCCGCCAGCAGGGTGGCCCAAGAGCCGAGGACCGGGCTTGACTGTTAAGAATCGGCTGCGAAACCCTAGCTCGACCCGGAAATCAAGAAATGCAAAGATGACCCAGAAATGTTGCACAGGCAAATCCCATGGTACACTGGGGCAAAATTTTTCAAAAAGATTTTTGAAAAATTTCGAAGAGAAAAAGACCGACTCTCTAGAAGCCGTCACCGCCTGACACAAGGAAGATAAAGGAGGATGTCCAGAACACCGCATCCGCAGGCATTGCTCTACACTGGGGCAAAATTTTTCTATCTTCAAGAAGCTAGAAAAATTTATTCGACACTACATACTGGGGCAAATTTTTCCATTTTTGTCGGAGAAAAATTGGAAAAATTCGAAGAGTCATCCAAATGGGCCTCGTGAAGGAGTAAGACCCAGGATTTGATGAAATGGGCCTCGTAAAGGAGTAAGACCCAGGGTTTGATGAAATGGGCCTCGTGAAGGAGTAAGACCCAGGATGTAATGAAATGGGCCCCAAGGAGAGGTAAGCCCCGATATTTGTTGAACCAGGCCTCGCGGAGGACCGAGACCCGGTACCCATACACATAGCCATAAACGTAAGCCCAAACACACATCCAAACACATACCCAAACATACCCATAAGCATACATCCATACACATGTCCATACACATAACCATAAAAGAAAACCAGAACCATCCATAGACCACAAATGTCATATATACAATAATCAATGTCTGTACATCCCATATGAACACAAAATGTCTGGCCAGAATACAAGGCCCCAAAAGAAGACAAAAATAAACAAAAAATACATCATGTGGAAGGAGGGTCGTCAAAGAACCAGTCTCGGGAAACAGGATCTGGAGGTAGCGGAGAAGAAGTCTGACCAAAACCGGATGGGCCAACTCCTGTGACAGGGGTAATACCCATACTCTGAAGCTGCTCCTCTAATCTCCGTACGGTGGCATTAAGGCGGGCTACCTCTGCATCTCGAGAATCTAAGTCCCTCTGGTTCTGGGTCAAGGCCGTCTGCATTTGCGCCATCTCCCCCCGTGCCTGGGTCAGCTCCGCCTGTACACGGGTCGTCTCCCCCTGTGCCCGGTCCATATCAGCTGCATGCCGATCCTCACTGACCGATAGCTCGAGCTGGAGGCTCAGTATCTCACCATGAAGTCTCTCAATCTATCCAGAAGATCGAATGTGATGACTGTCCATGGCCATCCCACCCATGACACGACCACCCTCGACCTCGTGTAGAGACATCAGGGACCCCAAAGAAACTCGCTCAAACCACTCCTGATACGGCACGTCTGCTCGGACCAGGCTCGGGTAAGCACTCACCCCTGCTACATAAGGATCACGCGGAGCTCGCGGAATGTAATCCTCAATGGTCATCAAGGGGGAAGGGTCTACAGGGACAACGGCCTCATCACCCAGCTGTCGTAAGGTCCGCTCATCCAGCAGGAGCTCCCAAGACCGAGGGGTCCGGATCCACAGCCTCAGATGAGATAACTCCACCGCCCTAAAAACCTCAGGTCGCTGGGTCAAAGCTCCAAAGTAAGGCTGGAAGACGATCTCAGCATCCTTAATACAATCAACTGTCATGCGAAGCTCGAGGAGTGTGCGAGTGGTCATCCTCTCAATCCTAGAAGAATCCCAACGCCTGGCAAGAGGAAAATCCGGGTCAGAAGCCAACGGAAGCCGACTGGGAGCAAGAGTGGGGAAATGCTCAAAGGCCCAGAAGACGGTAAACTGCCAGAAGCCGAGAAAGCTGATCGACTCCCGACGAGAATAACGGTGCCGACCCCGGATGTAAAATCCATATGTCAAGGTACCCCAGTCATACTCCCTCAAGGCGTCGATATCCCGAAACATGCCAACGATGGGCGTGGGAATGGTGGACCGGTCATTCCCCAGAAAGCAGCTGAAGATGAAATATGCTGCCCACTGACGATACCGTAGCTCGGTGGGAGGCTCCTCTCTGTCCCTCCTCAAGACATCCGCCAGATACCGAATCCTCACAGAAGGACGCCTGGAGCCCTCTATAGCATCACGATCAGCAAGACCCAAAATCTCCCTAGCCTCTAAGCCATCTACAGGCTCGCTAGGGGGAGCTCTCCCTCCAAAACGGATGCCCAAGATGGCACTCCAATCTACAGGAAGCACCACCATCTCGCAGGTGCTGCGGTGGAAGGTCCCGGTGTGATGAAAGAATCTCTCTATAAAACACCACACCGCCGGATGATACACTGACACATAGGGGATGCCAAGGAAAGGGCCGAAGCCCAGCTCTGTCAAAAACTCTCTGTACTTCGAACGAGAAGCCGCCAAGAGTCTGCTAAACTCAGACCATCCACCTCGGCCAACACTCTCGGGAGGCTCCTGCACAAAAACCCAAAAGAAGGATGTCAATACAGAGATTTGCAAAGACCAAGAACAGAAGAGACATATGAAAGTATACAGGTACCTGACAACGGCGGACCAGAGAAGACGGATGAGCAAGGAGGTTCGTCAGAAGGGGCGTGTCAGATATCGCAACGGCAACAGGGTAGCGTGGTCGAATGCCACCCTGGGGAGGATATCTAAATCCTGGCGCGACATAATCCACAGGAATGGCGCCCACAGAATCAGGATTCCCCCCAGTCCTCTGCCTTTTCAATCTCGAAGGGGGAATGCCCGTCGACCTAGTATGGGGACGACGAGGTGCGGCAGAAGGAGTATCGCTGGGACCAGTGGTAACACTAGGCTGTGGGGAAGGATGAGTCATCCCAGAAGGCCTGGCACTACGACCAATGACAACTCCAGGTCAAGGAGGAGGCCGAGCCGCACTAGAAGCGGGACTAGCAGCCTTGGCGTCAAGCTCCGCCTGCAGATTCCGGGCAATGGAGGCGTCAAAGCGGGTACGAACGTCCTCCATAGTGTCGTACTCGTCGTCCGTATCAGGAGAGCTCTCAGGAGCATAAATCACAGCCTTGCCCTTAGCAAGGCGATCAGACCGGCGATGGCCCCCACTGCCACTGCCTCGATCAGACATCTACAAAAAGAACAATGAACAATTAAAGAGTCAGAAAAATCAGGTATATCTCATTCTCAAAAAGCATAGGAAGTACACAATGATCAAAACCATGCAAAAGAAAAAGAAAAAAAAGACAATCAAACAAACAATTTTTCCTTCACCATTTGGATAAATTTTCAAAATGGGTCTAACTGTTAAATCACCCCTCGACGTGTTTGGACTGAGATTCCAAACCGTTGGTTCACCCGATTTGCAGCCTGGGTAGTCCCCAGGTCAGATCACTCCTCAACGTGTTTGGACTGAGATTCCAAACCGTTGAACCACCCGATTTGCAGCCTGGGTAGTCCCCAGGTCAGATCACTCTTCAACGTGTTTGGACTGAGATTCCAAACCGTTGAACCACCCGATTTGCACCCTGGGTAGTCCCCAAGTCAGATCACTCCTCAACATGTTTGGACGGAGATTCCAAACCGTTGAACCACCCGATTTGCAGCCG
>BKZX01028840.1:91170-105580 GCA_014362285.1 Fagus crenata
TCGAAACGGAGACAAATCGGGGACGAATCGGCCTGGGTGACCACCCAAGTCTCGAAACGAAATTTGTGATTCGGGTACGAATCGGCCTGGGTGACCACCAGGTCTCAAAACGGAGATGAATCGGGGACGAATCGGCCTGGGTGACCACCCAGTTCTCGAAACGAAATTTGTGATTCGGGTACGAATCAGCCTGGGTGACCACCCAGGTCTCGAAACGGAGACGAATCGGGGACGAATCGGCTTGGGTGACCACCCAGGTCTCGAAAAGAAAATTGTGATTCAACATTTTGTCAAAATCGTAATCTAGCGGTTAGACCTATTTTGGAAATTCATCCAAGTGGTCAAGGAAAGATTGTTTGTTTGTTTGTTTGTCTGTCTATTGGTTTGTTTGTTTGTTTATTTGTTTGTTTGCATAATTTGTGTAATTTTGACCTCTATATATTTCCTATATCTTTTGAAAATGAGCTATACCTGGTCTTTCTGATTCTTGGATTGCTTTGTTGTGTTCTTTGCAGATGTCAGACAGAGGTAGCGGTAGCGGGGGCCCGCGCCAGTCCGATCGTCTTGCCAAGGGCAAGGCT
The DNA here is from genome assembly GCA_014362285.1 of Fagus crenata. Taxonomy (NCBI): domain Eukaryota; kingdom Viridiplantae; phylum Streptophyta; class Magnoliopsida; order Fagales; family Fagaceae; genus Fagus; species Fagus crenata. Next base: position 91,752 of record BKZX01028840.1, read on the forward strand.
GTGCTTTACGAGTCTGATAGTCCTCCTGATACTGATGACGAGTACAACGCCATGGAGGACGTACGTACTTATATTGATGCATCTATTGCCAAGGACCTGCAGGCAGAGTTTGATGCCGAGGCTGCTGGCTTGGCTTCTAGTACTGCTCGGCCTTCTTCCCGGCCTGGTATCACTATTGGCCGTAGTGCTAGGCCCTCTGGTGCGCCTCGTCAGCCTGCTGCGGTGCCGGTAGCTGCGCCTCCTGCCAGATCGAAGAGGCGGAGATCCGACCGCCCTCCTCTTTCCGCGGATCCCATACCGGAGGATTATGTCGCACTGGGGTTCAGATATCCTCCCCAGGGTGGCATTCGACCGCGCTATCCCGTCACTACTCCGGTGGTGGATACATCACTCTTGACGGGCCTCCATAGCCATCCTTCATCTTTGGTCCGTCGTTGCGAGGTATTTGTATATTGACACTTTTCTCTGTCTTGCTTTTTCGCATTCTTTCGTACAAACACCTTTCTTTCTGGTTTTGTGCAGGACCCTCCTGAGAGCATCGGCCGGGGTGGGTGGTCCGAGTTTTTCCAGCTTCTGGAAGTTGCTCGTCCAGAGTATAGAGATTTCCTTGTGGAGTTGGGTTTTGGTCCCTTCCTTAGCATCCGCTACGTTCATGTGCGGCACCCCTTGGTGAGGTGCTGGGTGGAGAGGTTCTTCCATCACACGGGGACTATCCATCTTAGCACTTGCGAGATGGGGGTGCTCCCTATCGATTGGAGCGCCATTCTAGGCATTCGCTTTGGGGGTAGGGCTCCTCCCAGTGATCCTGTGTCTGATTTCGAGGCCTTGGAGATCCTAGGCATTGATGATCCGGCCGCCATTGTGGGCAAGAAGCTTTTCTATCTGAAGATTAGTTATCTGAGGGATCTCCTGGTGAGGGAGATGGAGGAGCCTCCAACAGAGTTGCGATACCGCCAGTGGACTGCCTTCTTCATATTCGGCTGTTTTCTAGGGAATGACAAGTCGACCATTCCCACACCCATTGTTGGCATGTTTCGACATATTGATGACTTGAGGGATTATGACTGGGGAGCACTGACGTATGGTTTTACATCCGGGGCTTGCGCCGCTTCTCCCGTCGAGAGACCTCTAGTTTCCTCGGCTTCTGGCAGTTCACACTCTACTGGGCATTCGAGCATTTTGCCATATTTGCTCCTAGCAGGCTTCCAACGGCTCCTGATTCCGCATTTCCGCTCGCTAGGCGATGGGATTCGGCTTGGATCCAGCGACTGACCACCCGCACGCTTATGGAGTGTCGTACGATAGTGGACTGTATTAGGGATGCTGATATTGTCTTTCAGCCTTACTCCACATTCCTGCTTGAGCGTCCTGAGGTGTTCAGGGCTACGGTGCTATCTCGTCTGCGGATATGGATCCGGACTCCGAGGTCCTGGGAGCTCTTGATGGGCGAGAGGTCTTTGCGGCAGCTGGGTGGTGAGGCCCTTGTCCCCGTGGATCCTCCTCAGCTGATGACCATTGAGGGTTACATCCCACGTGCCCCAAGTGATTCTTTTGTAGCGGGTGTTAAGGCTTACCCAGGTCTGATTCAGGCCAACGTGCCATACCGAGAGTGGTTTGAGCAAGTCTCCTTGGGGTCTCTGATGTCCCTCCATGAGGTCGAGGGTGGCCGGGTTATGGGCGGATCAGCTATGGACAGCCATCTTTTTCGGTCTTCTGGAGAGTTTGAGTGGCTTCAGACTGAGATATTGCGTCTTCAGCTCGAGCTGTCGGTCAGTGAGATCGTTATGCAGCTAATATGGACCGAGCACAGGAGGAGACGGTCCGTGTGCAGGCGGAGCTGACGCAGGTGCAGAGGGAGCTGACCCGGGTACAGGGGGCCTTCACCCAGAGTCAGAGGGACTTGGGTTCTCTAGATGCGGCGCTGACTACTCATGTGGAGACCATCCGGAGATTAGAGGATCAGCTTCATGGTATGGGCATTACTCCTGTTACTGGGGCTGGCTCGTTTGGTCTTGGTCAGACTTCTTCTTCACCACCTCCAGATCCTGTTTCTCGAGACTGGTTCTTCGATGACCCTCCTTCTCTATGATGTATATCTTTTCTTTCTTTTTCTTTTTGGGGCCTTGTATTCTGGCCGGACATTTTGTATTCATATGGGGTGTATAGACATTGATTGTTGTACATATGGCACTTGTGGTTTATGGACAGTGCTTATGGTTATGTATTTATGGCTATGTGTATGGATGTGTGTTTATGGTTATGTGTATGGATGTCGGTTTGTGGGTTTGTATGGACGTATTTTTGGATGTATGGATGTGTTTTTTTTTGGCTATGTGTTTATGGCTATGGCTATGTGTTTGTGGCTATGTGTATGGATATTGGGTCTCGATCCTCCGCAAGGCCTGGTTCATCAATATCGGGGCTTACCTCTCCTTGGGGCCCGTTTCCATCATTATTGGGACTCACTCTTCTACGAGGCCCATTTCAGCAGATTTTGGGACTTACTCCTCCACGAGACCCATTTCAGCAATTTTTTGGACTTACTCCTCCCCGAGGCCCATTTCAGCAGATTTTGGGACTTACTCCTTCACGAGGCCCATTTCAGCAATTTTTGGGACTTACTCCTCCACGAGGCCCATTTCAGCAGATTTTGGGACTTACTCCTTCATGAGGCCCATTTCTATCAATGTCGGGACTTACTCCTTCACGAGGCCCATTTCAGCGATTTTTCGAATTTTTCCACTTTTTCTCTGACAGAAACGAAAAAATTTGCCCCAGTATGTAATGCTGAATAAATTTTTCTAGCTTCTTGAAGATAGAAAAATTTTGCTCTAGTGTGGAGCAATGCATGCTGGTGCGGAATTCCGGATTCCTCCCTCCGTCTTCCTTGCACCGGGCTATGATAACTTCTTGAGGGTCGGGCTACCTCCTTTCAAAATATTTCAAGAACCTTTTTTTGAAAAATTTTGCCCCAGTGTACCATGGGATTTGCCTGTGCGACATTTCCGGGTCATCTCTGTACTTCTCGATTTCTAGGTCGAGCTAGGGTTTCGGGGCCGGTTCTTGAACTTCGAGCCTGGCTCTTGGTTCTTGGGCCACCCTGCTGGTGGAAGATCAATTCTGATCACGTCGTATCGAACGCCTCCTTACCAGATTGTCTCTGTTTCAATTTTCGACCCCCGGGTCGACTTTAGGGTTCTGGGTTGATCTCCGGCCGTCGAGCCGGAATATTCGATCACCGGACCTCCCAAGGCTTTCCCATAAGTGATTTCTTGCAAAATGGCCCTTATATAGTGCGAAACGGGCCTTTGGGAGTGAGTGAAAAGGGTCAAATTCGCGTGGTATGGAAAAAAGAGCCGTTGGGATTCCCAACGGGCCTGGCGCGTGATCATCACGCGCGGCGTGTGATCATGACACGCCAGTTTCCGTCTATTTAAGCCACGCTCCTTCTTCGACCAGCAGCCATTTTTCGAGTTTTTCTCTCCCTTCTTCACTAAAAACTCTCCATTTTTCCCGTTTTTGAGTCTCTTGGGTCCATGGCCTCCTCCAGTAACAATCTCGACTCCTTGGTGATGCTTCATTTCCATGATTTCCGCATTGAGCGGATGAGACATTGGTGGACTCTTCTTGGAGAGGATGGCCACGCCGACATCGTGGGGATCTTTGGTAAGTTTCCCCCTTTTATGCGGCTTCAAGTTGACCGTGGCTTGCTCGAGGCTCTTGCTTCTTTCTGGGACCCGACCCATTGTTGCTTTTCCATTGGGGAGGTGGATCTTGTCCCCACCTTGGAGGAGTATGCTGAGCTTCTTCAGCTAGACAGCCCCTTCAGCGAGACTCCGGTCATACCCATTCAGGGCCTTCGGTCCAACTGATGCTTGGAGAAATACCTGGGTTTGACCACTGCGGTTCTACGCTCTGAGATCGCCCGTCCTGAGGAAACTTGGCGGAGAGCCAACATTTCTCTGGATTTGCTGACGAAGTACTTCTCTCGGAGTGACTTTCCAGTGAAGCTTGTTAGGGACTTCATTGCGGGCAAGAAGGGATGGAAGAAATTCCGAATCAACACCTTCAAGATTGCCTTCGCAGGTATTTTTCTTTTTCCTACTTCTGCTGGTAGGATAGACTTGGGTGTCATCCCCCTGGTGTTTAGTGAGGGCAGGTCTATCATCCCTGCCATATTGTGCGAGACCATGCGGTCTTTGTCTTATTGCAAGAGACAGGGAGAGGGGGTTCCGATGTTCTGTACTCAGCTCCTCCAGCTCTGGTTCTGCAGTCACTTGCGGCATTTCTACCGCCTCCAGACTCCTTATCACTTTGAGAGGCATACGGTGAGCCAGACCGTCAAGATAGCACTTCCCTTTACCGGCGATAACCGTGCCTGGGCGCTATACCTCCTCGACTTGCCCTTAGGTGAATGGTCTTGGAAGGTCACTTGGGGGCCAGCGGTGTGGAGGCCTTGGACTCATTGTGCCCTCTTCGATGGAGTGCCTCTTCCTGGGGTGTGGGGTTGTACAGGCTACTATCCCAGCCTTGCTTTTCGTCAGTTCAGCGGTGTTTAGTATCCGCCTCGTCTCGGTGACTTGGATGCAGTGAGGATATGTGGAGACTTCTTTCCAGGATCGAGGTTATCTGGGAAGGCCGCCTTTCGGAGGTAGTCCTTATCGAGGAGGGTTCGCCTGGAGATAGCTCTGTCGCCTCTGACTTTGTCGAGTGGAAAGAGGGGTGGACTCCCTTTTTTGCTCTCAGGCCTACTGTACGGCCAGGCGTATCACCTTCTTTGGTGTCTCACTCTCTTCGGGTGTCAGCTTCTACTGGTCAGCCTGAGAGAGCTACTGTTTTGGAGCGAGAGCTTGAGAAGGCTCAAACAGAGCTGTTATCACTACGCCTTGCCAGGGCGTCTGAGAGAGAGGCGTCTGCAGCTCGTGTAGAGTCTCTGCGGAGTACCTTGCATCACAACAGTGTGGCGGTGGCGAACCTTCGCCATGACTTGGAGGCTCAAAGAGGGAACGTCTCTACTCTTCGTACGATGAATGAATTCATCAGAGAGCAGCTCGAGATTTCTGAGGATGCTAAGGATCAGCTGGAGGAGACCTTGGCCGAGACTTGGGAGCAGCTAGAGACTGAGCAGGCGGAGAGGACTCGAGTCCAGGATGAGCTTGATTCTTTTCGTTCATATACTCAGGCCTTGGTTGATCCTGCCACAGGTCGTCCTCAGGACATTGTAGCTCTCCGACGGGCGCTAGATGCGAGTGAGGAGGCGCTCACGTCTGCGCGTACTTCCATGGGGGCCATGAGGGTTCAGATCAGCGTTCTCCAGGGTGACAACGGAGTCTTGCAGACTGAGTTGGACTTGGTGCATGACGCTCTTGAGTCTAACGCTTCTTGGCTCAACCAGGAGGGTTTCCCCGTGGTCACAGCTCTTCATCAGATCAATCAGGTGATAGATTCTTTGGGTGCCAGGGCTCGAGCCGTCTTGGAGGAGCATGATGAGGGGGATCCGGCCCTTTCCACTGCCTTGGGGAGATTCTGCAGAGAGACCTGCATACGTCTTGGTCGTTAGATAGCATACTTCATGTAGCAGTGAGTAGTCAGTAGTTTTTGTATTTAAATGGTGGGTCATTCATAAATCCAAGTCGGATCATGCATGGCTCCCATTTTTAACTTCTAAGTCGATATATTTAGACATGCTTTCAAGACATCATGAAAAATCAAATGTATGCATTTATGAGCTATGAATGAATGGAAGCACGTATTTTGTCTATGAATATCTATATGAGAACCTATGTTTGTATAAGAGTCTGTGAAATTAGCAAAGTTTAGCTTTTTATGAATCGATGGTACAAATCGAATATTGTTGTGGAGATGAACATGAGAATTTACAAATTTGAAAGGGATAAGCATGGTATGAATGGTTGTGAGGATTTAATGATATGTCACTTTGAAGCTGGTGTTTGGAAGGATACACTTGTGCTCCACCCCTTGATCCCCAAACATTCTCTTTACATCGAACGAACCGTACTGCTCAAAGGATAACATAGGTCGTTCTTTCGTCTAAAATCCCTTCACCGCATAACAACCCTGATCACTAGTCTTGCACTGATTCGATGCCTGCCTTGTTGTGATACCGGTCTTTTTTTTTTTTTTAGCCATATATTACCCCCAGCTTACGCCAAGTCCAGCTTTCCACGTTACTTTTGCCTATGGCGCCTCTTCCGAGGTTTTCACCATACCCGTGGTAATTTCCATCCGAAGGCAACGTCCTTACGGATTTTCGTTGCTTCTCGGGCCTTCTTCAAAATTATCAAAATAACAAATTGGAACTTCGATGAATATTCCCCTTTGATTAAATTGACTAACGTTATACATGGTATTTGATTACAGAATCAGAATTGATAGGTGACCGGAACTCTTCGCCATCCATATCAGCCAGAATAATTGCTCCTCCAGAGAAGGCTTTCTTTACTACGTATGGACCCTCATATGATGGTGCGAACTTCCCTCGTGGATCTGATAGGGCCATATTCCTTTTCTTCAGAACGAGATCTCCGGGTTGGAAAGTGCGAGGTCGAGCCTTCTTGTTGTAAGCTCTTTCGATCCGTCTCTGGTAGAGCTGTCCGTGACATAGTGCCACCAATCTCTTTTCATCTATGAAGTTCAGCTGCTCGTACCGTGCTTGGGCCCATTTAGCTTCTTCCAGCTGAGTTTGCGATAGGATTCTTAAAGAAGGGATCTCTACTTCGGCTGGCAGTACTGCTTCCATCCCATATACCAAGGAGTAGGGAGTAGCTCCAACAGATGTCCTCACTGATGTTCGGTAGGCGCACAAAGCATAAGGCAGGTGCTCGTGCCAATCTTTGTATGTCTCAGTCATCTTGCTCAGAATCTTCTTCACGTTTTTGTTGGCAGCTTCTACGGCTCCGTTCATCTTTGGGCGGTATGGCGCAGAATTATGATGCTGGATCTTCAACTGCTGGCATAGCTGGTCCATCATGCGGTTGTTCAGATTGGAAGCATTGTCGGTGATGAGCATTTCTGGCATTCCGTAACGACAGATAATGTTGTTCTTCACAAACCGGGTGACCGCGACTTGAGTAACATTCTTGAAGGAACACGCCTCTACCCACTTGGTAAAGTAGTCAATGGCCACTAGTATGAACTCATGCCCGTTAGACGCCTTTGGGGTAATTGCACCAATCACATCCATTCCCCAAGCTGAGAACGACCACGGCGAGGCCATAGTGTGAAGATATTAGGGAGGTGCATTCTTGCTGTTCTAATACATCTGGCATTTGTGGCACATCTGGACATGCCTGATGCAATCTCTTTCCATTGTCAACCAGTAATAACCAGCTCTCATGATCTTCCGGGCCAAGAAGGGTCCGTTGGCATGGGCCCCCATCAATCCCGTGTGCATCTCTTGGATCAAACGATTGGCTTCCTCTGCATCTACACACCGCAAGAGAGTGGCATCATGAGTTCGCTTATACAGAATCTCTCCACTTAGGAAGAACTGGAAGGCCATTCTTCTGATGTACTTCTTCTCATTTTCGGTTGCCCGTGGTGGATACTCTCTGTCTTGGATGAAGTGCTTGATATCGTAATACCAAGGCTTATTGTCTATCTCTGCCTCGACGTTCATGCATTCCTCCACGCACACACAGTATGCTGGGATATCTCGAGTCTCGATCCGCAATGGTCGCACATCATCCCCTTCTACTAGCTTGATTAGGCTTGCCAGTGTGGCGAGCGCATCAGCGAAGTGATTGTGAGTTCTTGGGGTGTACGTGAAGGTGATATACTTGAACTTTGGGACTAGCCGGCTGATGTATCGTTGGTATGGGATGAGCTTGGGATCCCGAGCTTGCCATTCTCCGTTGGTCTGTGACACTATTAGCAGAGAGTCTCCGAAGACTTCCAGTTCATAAGCGCCAAATTCTAAAGCTGCTTGCAGACCGACGATGCATGCTTCGTACTCAGTCATGTTGTTGGTGCAATCAAATCCCAGTTTAACAGCGATAGGGGTTTGTTGTCCCTTTGGCGATACCAAGACTGCGCCAATCCCACTTTCGACAGCGTTCGCTGCTCCATCAAAGTAAAGCTTCCACCTGCCGTGATTGTCTTCGTCGACTGTCATTACGTCTTCGTCTGGGAATTCCGAGTCCATCAGTTCTAATTGCTCAGACAAGTAGTCTGCCAAGTAATCAGCTATGGCCTATCCATTGATCGCTTTCCGGGCCACAAATAAGATGTCGAACTCAGATAGGAGCACTTGCCATCGTGCGATCTTCCCAGTCAAAGCAGGCTTTTCAAAGATGTACTTGATCGGGTCCATCCGGGATACCAACCAAGTGGTGTAGTAGAGCATGTACTGTCTCAGCTTCTTGGAGGCCTAAGCCAGTGCACAGCACGTCTTCTCAACCAACAAGTAGCGGGTCTCTGGCTCCGTGAACTTTTTACTAAGATAGTAGATTGCTTGCTCTTTCTTCCCGGTCTCGTATTGTTGTCCCAACATGCAGCCCATGGATGCTTCTTGGACTGTGAGGTATAGAATAAGGGGACGGCCTGAAGTTGGCAGAACCAGGATGGGCGGGTTGAGCAGATACTCCTTGATCTTGTCGAAGGCTCTCTGGCAGTCTTCAGTCCACTTTATCTTCACATCTTTTCTCAACAACTTGAACAGAGGCTCGCAGGTTGCAGTAAGCTGTGCAATGAAGCGAGCTTTGTAGTTGATTCTTCCCAGGAAGCTTCGGATCTCTTTCTCTGTCTTTGGCGCGGGCATGCTTCGTATGGCTCGGACCTTTGCGGGATCGATCTCGATTCCCTTGCCGCTGACAATGAAACCCAGTAATTTTCCGGATGTGACGCCGAAGGCACACTTGTTTGGGTTTAGCCTAAGCTGATACTTCTTCAATCACTGGAACAGCTTGCGTAGGTCTGTGAGATGATCTGGTGCGGTACGAGACTTAGCAATCATGTCATCCACGTAAACCTCTATCTCATGGTGAATCATGTCGTGGAAGAGGGTGACCATGGTTCGCTGATAAGTGGCTCCGGCGTTCTTCAGACCGAAAGGCATGACATCATACACAAAGGTTCCCCAATGTGTGACAAAAGCAGTCTTGGACTTGTCTTCTTTGGCCATCTTGATCTGATTGTACCCTGAGAATCCGTCCATGAATGAGAACATGGCATTCGTTGCTGTATTGTCGACCAGGGTGTCAATGTGAGGTAGAGGAAAGTTGTCCTTCGAGCTGGCTCGGTTCAGATCCCGATAGTCCACGCACATTCTGACTTTTCCGTCCTTCTTCGGGACTGGGACTATATTGGCTACCCAGTCCGAATAGGTTACTGTGCTCAGGAATCCTGCTTTCAATTGCTTTTCCACTTCCTCTTTGATCTTTAAAATGACTTCAGGCTTTATTCGTCGCAACGCTTGTTTGACAGGCTTGCACTCTGGCTTCAAAGGAATCCTGTGGACCACTATGTCTGTGTCTAGGCTAGGCATGTCTTGGTAAGACCAGGCCAAAATCTCGCGGAACTCTCTCAACAGTGCGATGAGTGCCTCTTTTTGCTCTGTGGTGCAACGGGTTCCAATCTTGACTTCTCTCGGTTCTTCACCTTCATCAGCCAGATTTATGATTTCCAACTCCTCTATGTTGGGTTTGGACCCCTCGTCTTGTCTCTCTAATGCCTCAAGGATGTCATTTGGTAATTCGATTTCTTAGTCAGAATTATCTATGTTATCCAGTGAGCAATTCGTTTTGTTGTCAATTTTGGAGACGTGGGGATTGTTTGAGGTTTTGCGTGTAATCCTGGAAAGGACGGCGGATGGAAAAAACGGTAAGAAAATTAAAAAGGGGAAGCCATTCATTTTGTATGATGGCGTGTTGGATTTATTTAATGCACATTGGAATATTTGAGATAGAGAAATTCATGGACTAAACACGTGACATATCATTTGAAATATGGAAATAGAGATATTACAATGATGAAATGATTATGATTGTAGCATGATATCTTGAAAGCACAAAATAAACATAGAAACCCGAAATTGTTCAATACAAAAATTCCCGAGCTATTGGTAGACTCAATACCGAGTTACCCATAGCTGGGATACCGCTTACTCATTGCTACTTGAGACACGCTGTAGCAATGGCACGCAGGTCCACATCTTGGCTTCTTCTCCCTGTTGGAAGTGGCGGGTCGGTGGTGTGGTGGCGGAATCCTCCTCTCTGGTGATGGTATGGATGCTTAACCCTTCAACCATGGGGCCAGCGTATTCTTTTTCAGCGGTGGTGGTGGCGATGTTGCTTGGTGGCGGAGTCTTGATTGGCTCTTCTCCTTCTTTGGCAATGGTGATGCTATCTGGATCTTTGGCTGGTGGCAGCGGCTTGGCTTTCTCTTCTTCTTCTCCCTCAGTCAGTGCTGGTAGGGATAACATGCCCGATTCTTCTTTGATCTCCGCGATCACCTCATTTACTCTTGGGTCGGGGATGACGTAGGGCTCTTCATCTTCTTTCAAACCCAGGTATTCCAAAATCAAATGGGGGTTGAAGCGGTATTGCTCCAAGAAGACTCTTGCCAAATGATCCCAGCCAGTAGGGTTCCTCAGCTGATAGAACCAGGCGGCTGCTTGTTTTGACAGGCTCTTGGGAAACACCGAAATCATCAAAAGCTCGTTCTCCAAGTGTAAGGCCATCTTCTCGCCGTACTTTTGCAAATGGACCTCTGGATCCCCATTCTCATAAAATATCTCAAATTCCGGCGTTTCAAACCCAGGTGGCACTATCAAGCACGGGAATTGGAAGAATTCGGTGAAATCAACGTCTCTCCATTCATCCGTATCATCCTCCATAAAGTATCCACAGTCAGCTCCTTCATCCTGTAGGTTATCGAGGTTCATTTCATCCTCCACGATGTCATCTAGATTGATCTCCGTGTACCAGTCAAAATCTGATGGATTGTCTGGTTGACGGTTCTCTTTCGATGGTACCTCTTCTCTCCCCACTAACCCGTTCTCCACCAGATCAGTGACTTTCTTCTTGAATTCCTCGCAGCACTCTAGGCTGTGTCCTCTTGCCCCCGAGTGGTATTCACATGCATCCCCTGTTGAGGGCCCCGGTGGTGCTTCTAACGGGGTGATGTGCCTTTGCTTCTCCAAGGTATAAAAGAGACGTCTCCACGCGATACATTCTTCGCCCCTTCCCTCTATCTCAACCATGTTTACACCTCCCTCTGGATGATTGGGCAGAGGGTTAGTGGTGATGTTAGGCAGTCCTTCAAACTTCAGGACTCCGTGATCGATTAGGTCTTGAACCCGGTGCCTCAGTTGGCTGCAATTTTCAACAGTGTGTCCCACTTCTCCAAAGTGGAAATCGCAGGTTGAATTCGGGTTGAAATCCCTTCTTTGCGGGCCGCTGTAAGGTCTCGGGACAACAGGTGAGATTAGGCTCTTCTCTATCAGGATGGGGTATAACTCTGTCAGGGGCATGGGTAGTGGCGTGAATTGTCTTAGCTCTTTTCTGGGCCATCTGTTGTCATTGGGCTGGTTTCCCATCGGCCTTGCCGGCACCTGGGGTGTCGGTACTGGAGCTGGGGCTTGAGTCGGAGCCGGTGCCTGAATGGGCCTAGGTTGTACCGGTTGCATGGTGAAAGTCGGGAGAACTTGCCTTGGTCTTCCGTTGTTTCTCCCTATCATTTGCACATCTCCTTCCTTCTTCTTCGTCGGAGCCTTCTTGGCGGCTTGTTCGGCTAATGCCATTAAAGCCGTCATGTCCACTATCTTTTTTGTCTTCAAGGCATCTTCGATCCTTTCTCCCACCGGTATCAGGTCAACAAAGAATTGCATTTGTAACCCTATCATCCGGTCGAAGTAGGGGTTCTTTAGTGTATCAACAAAGATCTTGATCATCTCTCTTTCGTCTAGTGGCGGGCGCGCTCGAGCCGCCTTCTCTCTCCATCTTTGGGCATACTCCCTGAAGGTTTCATTGCTCTTCTTCTCCATCCTCTGAAGATCGAACCGATCCGAAGCTATCTGGGAGTTGAACCCATATTGAGCTAGGAAGGTATCTGCCAGCTCCTTCCAATGAGAGATCTTCTTCAACTGTGAGTACCATTCGGCTGCATTTCCTGTCAGAGTATCTTGAAAGGTCTGAATCAACAACGGCTCATTGTCGGCGTAGGGTGCCATCTTCCGGCAGTACATTTGCAGATGGATCATGGGGTCTCCTCTCCCATTGTATTTTTTGAGCTCCGGGGCCTTGAACTTGGGCGGCACCGTCATGTTGGGAAACCAAGACATGCTTGAGAAATCTGTGTTTCCGAAAGAGTTCAAGCCTTGTATGAGTCTGATCTTCTCTTCCAGGCTATCAATCTTGCTATCCAACTGGGAGTCCTTCCCCTCTGGCTTTGGTGGCGTTGGCAGCCTTGGTGGAGTGGTGTTGGTGTTGGAATGCCCTTCCGGTTCTCCCTCACTGGTATCCTTGTCATCTTCCTTCCTTTGGTTCTCACCATCCGTGCTCCGCTTTCCTATTAGCTGCACGAAGCTAAGGAGTTCGTCGAACTTTCGTTCAAGAGCAACCATCCGGATCTCTTGCTTGCTGGGTCCGGGTCCACTTGTCTCTCCAGCCATTTGATCGTGAATGTAAATACAACCTAGAGAGGTAAACAACATTAAGTTAGACTTTGAATTCACAATTGAATGCATGACCTTGGCTTACTTTGCGGGTAAATCATGGCTAAGTATGTATACGTATGTATGGTATGCATGAATGCAATATGCATTGACGAATGGATGGATTTTCCATTGGGTTGCCAAAATTGGCGAGCCTTTCGGCTCGTGGCTTTATTTTGAAATTTTGGGTGACCGACATCAATCAATATGAGGGTCGGGATGACATGAATAGACATCTCATGTATGTACACAGTGGTGTGGTCAACAAAGAAATAGGCTTTCACACCATCGGAAATTCGACGAGCCTTTCGGCGCTTAGTTCCATTTTGAAAAATTTTTGGGAACCAGTGTCGATAGGTGTGAAGGTCGTATTCTTGGTTGATGGATAGCACAACGGGTAAGCATCTAGATTCCTATGTAGAGTTGAGAACTCTTTAGGGTTGACACATGTTATGGACTCGTCAACGAAGAGATGGGCTTTCATACTATCAAAACTTGACGAGCCTTTCGGCGTTCGGTTCTATTTTGAAAGATTTGTGAGAACCGATGTCAGCTAGTGCGAAGCTCATACTCTTGGTTAGACATGACGAGACTCTACACGACCTTACAGAGTTTGGAAACTCTTGGGGTTTACAGACGCGCTAACGAAAAGATAGACTCTCGCATTACCAAAAATTGACGAGCCTTCCGGCGTTCGGTTACATTTTGAAAGATTTTTTTGTTTTGAAACCGATGTCGGTAAATGCGAGGGTCGTACTTTTGGTTGAGGACAACATAACTCTATATACGAGGTATCAACGAAAAGGTAGACTATCACATCCAAAATTTGACGAGCCTTTCGGCGTTCGGTTCCATTTTTGCAAATTTTTGAGGAACCAACGTCGGTTGATGTGATAATCGTACTTTTGGTTGGATGACAAGACTATGTACATGACAAGTATGTACTAACGAAAAGTTAGACTCTCACATTACTGAAATTTGACGAGCCTTTCGGCATTCGGTTTCATTTTTGAAAAAAGCTTTTTAGGGAACCGATGTCGGTTAATGTGAGGGTCATACTTTTGGTTGGGTACGACAAGACTATGCACACGATGTATCAACGAAAAAGTTAGACTCTCACATTACTGAAATTTGACGAGCCTTTCGGCGTTCGGTT
>BKZX01028840.1:116450-130745 GCA_014362285.1 Fagus crenata
GGTGGAGATACGTTTCGGTTTTTTTGGTTTTTTGATTTGATCTCCTGCGGTGGAGATACGTTTCGTTTTTTTTATTTGATCTCCTGCGATGGAGATACGTTTCGGTTTTTTGATTTGATCTCCTGTGGTGGAGATACGTTTTGGGTTTTTCATTTGATCTTCCGTGGTGGAGATATATTGGATTTTTTGGGCTGATCTCCTGCGGTGGAGATACGTTTTGATTTTTTGAACTCATCTCCTGCGGTGGAGATAGGTTTGGTATTTTGACCTCATTTCGCCCCTTGATGAAATACGTTTGTTACTCTGGCCCACGCTCTCCCCTGTATGAGTTAGGCTTGTTACTTTGACCTCATCTCCCTTGGTGGAGACTCGGCTTGTTATTTTGACCCACCCTCGCCCCCGGACGAGTTAGGCTTGTTACTTTTGACCTCATCTCCCCTGGTGGAGATGGGCTTGTTACTTTCTGCTTTCTTTTTCTTGCAAGTTGAATCTTCCCTGCAACAATATATATATATATATATATATATGCTGGCTCTGGAACCTGTTCCCATGGTGAGCTAAAAGACACAGATTTAGTAAGATTTTTACCGAAGGTTAAAAGCATACTTGTTTCCTTCTGTGGCATATTGTGTCCTTCCTGCAATAATAATATATAGATATGTGCTAGCTTTGGGACCTAATCCCCTGATGAGCTAAAAGACATAGCTTTAATGAGATTTTTAACAAAAGTTAAAAACCATACCTGTTTCCTTCTTCAAAGAGTCATGTGGGCGTGTCACCCATTTCTCCGAAAATCTTTTGCTCTGTACCCAAATATCTCTGCACCTTTCCTCTTTTCTTTTATTACCCAGTTCTTTTTGCTTAACTTTTCCTTTATTTTGACTGAAACCCATTTGAAGATCAGGACCAAGAAGAAGCTTTCTTTTCTATTTCAACTTCTCTCTTAAATACCAGCAACCCGAATAGTTTATGACTTGAGAGGGCATGGGATCAGGCCGAGATCGCTTGTTGAAGAGTCCAAACCTGGTGAGTTTCTCTGAAAAGAACTCATGAGCTCAACTGGTGCGGCTTGATGATGCCGAGACCGAAATAAGGTGAGCTCGAAGGAGCTGAGACGAGTCGTATCAGACCGAGGTAGACCAGACCGAGGCCGAGGTGGGCTCGAAGGAGTCGAGTCAGACTGAGGAGGACTAGATCAAGGTAAGGCGGGCTCGACGGAGCCGTATCAGGCCGAGGTGGAGCAGATCGAGGCCGAGACAGATCATATCAGGACGAGGCAGAGCAGATCGAGGCTGAGACAGATCATATTAGGCCGAGGCGGAGCAGATCGAGGCCGAGACAGATCATATCAGGCCGAGGCGGAGCAGATCGAGGAGGACGAGATCGAGGCTGAGGTGGCCCAGACTTCCCATGGACGTGTTGATCACGCCGAGAAAGGTTACCACGAGATCAGATCTACGCTGAGGAGGACTTAGAGAACCAAAGCAAAAATTTGAGGGAGAACAAATTGGGGCCGAGGAGGATTAGACCGAACAAAAGCGTCAGATTTTGAGTGGTAACCAACTTGGGCTTGATAAGGCAGAGAGGTTTAGACCGACACCGATCAGGTCCCACGAAACCGAGGAGAAGTCCGAGAAGGCTCGTATCGAAGCCGAGGAGATGTTTGATGCAGCCGAGGTGCACTACATGTGCTTTGGTGAGTTTCTTTCCTTTCTGCTCTTGTTGAACCACTTGAATGAACAAAAGAGACCAAAAAGTACGGCGTTGCTCTGATTTTCCTTTCCTTTGTTTGGCCTGTACCTATTGTGATGAAAATATCCGAGATATTGAATGGCTGTTTGACATACCTAATATGTGAACTCGGCAAGTTTTTCTGAAAAGAATTCTTGAGTCCTTTCCTTTTCTCTTTGTTCGGCCTACCGTAATGAGCAAAAATATCATTTGTTGCTTTTGGTTGAATCTCTAAGCTTTCTGATGAACTGAGACATCATAGCACCGAAGCTTGAAGTGCAGTTTCCCATAGACAGCGCCAATTGTCGGAACATAAAATGTAACAGTTATAGAACCGCAAATAAAACCTTGGCCATGATGAATCTTAGTCCATTGGAGACTGTTTGGATGATAAAACAGAACAAGAATTGATCCAAAACAAACAGATACAACACACATATTTTAGGTGGTTCGACCACTTGCCTAAGTCCACATAGAGATTTGTAATATAACTGGTATAGTTACAAATACAGTAAAATCCTTTGTCTGAAGCACATGAGAGACCCCTCTCTCAAGTCTCATTTCTGGTTTTTCAGTCTTGCCGTTCCTCTTCCATCCTTTTACGTTGCCTTTTCCTCCCCTTTTTATAGAGTTTTTGTACCTGAAATATCTTTAGAACCTTATAGAATTTATTTGAGATATTTATAAGATATTTTGTGGGATATTTTGTGGGATATTTATGAAGTTGTAAAGTGCATGTGGTGTAGGCTATAAAGTTGAGACCAAAATCCAACTTTACTTCCTATTTTATTTCTACTCCTATACTTGTCTTAATTATAATTTTTGTCCCTCCACTTATATAGGGTTGGTTGTGGAGGTGGGGACGGTTTATAACAATTTTCTCTCTATAAATATGTTTATTCTTGAGGAACACTGGCTTGATTTGGTCACTACTCAGTACTCAATACTAAACGTCAAAAAAATGGGATGCTATTATGAGGGATTTTGAATATTGGGTTGGTTTGTCTGAAAAAAGAAAGGGCTAAAAAGAGTCTTTTCATTGGGAGAAGATAAAAATCGGTTGAAGTGAAATGTCTCCACGATCAAAGGCTTTTTTGTTTGAAAAAGTTCGCGCTCTTTCAGGTTCTGCTCTCTCTTTAGATTTACGGTGGATCCCATTTTGATTTACAGTGGATCCCAATGAAACACTACCACACCTCTTTTTCTCTCTATAAATATTCATCCCTCAGTGCTCCTTTGTCTTGCACTTATAACAATTTTCCGTGGCCGTTTACTTCATCGACACCGGTCCAAAACTATTGCCAAGTATGTTTTGCTTAACTCTTGCATAAACCATACTTTATATATTCTTTCATGCATATCTTTGTGTGGCTCAAACATTTTAAATTCTATTCTGATCTTGTTAAAACGGTTGACATTTTTGAGGGGACATCCGTTTCCCCTTAGTTTTGATTCAGATAATGACCGAATCTGTCACCTTAGCCTTTGCACCCGTGCGCTTATCGTATAGTTAGATTACTATCTAAATGACTGTCACTCCTAGCATCACTCACGAAGCACTTGATTTAAATGATGGTCTGGGTTCCGTGCATGGAGAGAAAATGAAAAATAAGTGGTCAGGGTTTTAGATCCATTTAATATAATGGTCCCATCGATTTACTAACATTGTAGATGCTTTAGAATATAGAAATTGCTTTTCAATTCATGCCAACAGCCAATTTATAACTATGATTTTAAGTACTCTTAAAAAAAACAAAAATTAATCTACATGCTTGATCCGAATTTTTGAAGTAAAACAATGCTTTACAAATACAATAATTTTTCTAATATTTCGAAACAAAATTTATTTTGGTATAATAGAATAATAAACTATAATAATAAGTTTGCAAATAGGAATATTTAGTATATAAAATTGAGAAAATACTAGTTAAGGATAAAGGTTACTTACCTCTAGCACGTAAAAGATAACATAATCTTTCCTATCTTCTCTTTTCAAATCTCACAAATCAAATCCTAATCAATTATACAATAACCAAAATATATTAATTGACATAAATAATGCTATTTACTTAGCAACTAATTTATTCACTGGACTGCCTAATATTGGCCTAAATCCTTCTCCATTCTTTCACGTCAATAGCTATAGCCATGACAAGCTTTATTATTTTTATTTATTTTCTTTCTTTTTCTTTGACTGCATGTACAGCAATATTAACCCATACTTCACGTTAAAGACTAGGACTTGTTTATCTTTTATATATTTTCTTTTTGTTTCTTTTTCTTTCTTCACGTCAATGGACTAGGCTACTTTTATTTCTTTTCTTTTCTCTCTTTTTCTTTTACTGCTGCATGTATAGTGGCCATCAATCTCTATCACGTCAAACCTATACTCATGCCTAGTCTAGGAAATCAAACAGTAAATATAGATATGGTATTCATAGTTCCTATGCAGCAATTCTACTACGTATTGCTCCTAAATTTGGCTAATTCAGACTATGATATTCATCAATAGTAATTAAATCTAAAAGAAAAATTTTCTATGCTCTTACCTTAAAGAATTCTTCAATTTATCTTTTCTTGAAATTCTTCAAATCTTGCTGTCAAAAAGTGTCTATAGGTGTTGAATAAAGTTTATAACTCTATTTATACTCTAATATTGCTAGGGTTACAACTTATTTATTTTTATTTCTACAAACTTCTTAAATAATGGATTTATTTGTATTTTTACCTCACAATTAAAATTACTCAGTTACTCACTTAAACAAAAAATCTTTTTTTTTTTTTTTTTTCCTTTGGGACCAGGTATTACACTTACATATTACTCTATTGTTTAGTTGTGTAATTTTGTAAATGATCACCGAAAGAATGATTGTTTTTGGTTCCAGTAAGAAAAGAGAAATCTCAAAAGAAAAGAGTATGGAAAGAAAAGACCCTACTAAGGAATCCAAAGAAGAAAATAAAGGTAAACAGTTTCTACACTCTCATTTTCATTCTCCAATGTTTTTACACTCTCATTTTTTCTTTAAGTTCAATTGTTTTTGTAATGCGCGTGTAATGTTTAGGATAATAATTTTATTCACTCATAATTCATCTCTCAAATACAACAATTACTAACAAAGATTGAAATCCAATAAGATAAAGATAATAGCATATAATAAAGATAACATAAATTCTAAGACATGATATCTCCATCCTAAATAAAGATATAATATCTCCATTTGAAGTAACCAATAGAAAAATCATTAACAATTTTTATTTTATTTAAAAAAAAAAAAAACAATGCACATAACTGATTTCAATGGGTTATATTGCATCTAGGTTACAATTTCAATCCAATATTCAATGGAAGGCACCACCAAATTAATGCCAATATGACACCAGGCGCCTCCCACAGTACTATCAACAGTACCTATAACGCGACACCAGCTGATCCCGGCAGCCATGCTAACTCCATCCCAGTGGGCAGCCATGCTCAGACAACACCACGCGATGTCCAATTGGTAACCAAAAGGATCCAAATTGATGATTTGTTTCCCCCATAAGTCCTGAACTCTTGTCATCTTGCAATAGCCAAATGATTGGCAATAGACTACTGGCCACCTACATTATGTGATATTTCATAATTGTCATGTATTTTTTTTGCTTGGTGTTTATTGGAGATTTGGAGACTTCATTCTATTAATGTTATGTATGCTTCATTCTATCGGAATTTTGTATTTTTTATTTTATTTTATGAAAAATGACTTCTCCAATAATTAAAAAAAATAAATAAACATTTTCTATGAAATTGACTCATTTTCTTGTATTGGATAACGTCCCTAAAATGAGCTAGAAAGCATTTTTAGATATTTGGTTCAAACAGAAAATCGGAAACATTTCTTGTATAATTCAAAACATGTATAACACACACACACATATATATATACATATATATTGTAAACCTTCTACACAATCAATATAAAATGATCCATGGACCTTGTAATAAAAAAATTATAAAAGTCAACCATACTTTCTCATAATGCAAAATAATTATATTCTCCATTCAAAATAGTTTAGGATGCCAACATTTTCCAAATAGATAATCATAAGTAGGCACCTACATAGTCAAAATAGTTCAACCTTCTACATATCTTGCTACAAACAATTTAATCCCTATCGACATTGGAAAATCGTTCGATGATTGTTCCTGACTCCGACCCCCATTGGGCTCGATCTCGCTTTTGTGTTTAGGTGCTTGTGTGAACATATTGTGGAAATATGTGCAAGTGTGTGTGTGTGTGTGTGTGTGTGTGTGTGTGTGTGCATGTGTGCTCAGGCATATCCGAGGATATGGCAATGGGGAGGAGAAACACAAGATTTGGAGTTGCTATCAATCATCGGGAAATTGAAGGTGTAAGAGTACGAAAATGGGATTTTGGGTTTTATGCATAATGTCATATAAAAAGGCTCATTTATATACATTAAACATAAAGGAAGACCTAGGCATGCATGCTAGGGTTTATGGATGCATATTCATAAAGAGGCATAAAATACATTTAAGACATGTTTGAGGTGATGAAAAGGAAATTAGAAGTGAATTCTAGGTTTTAATGCAAGTGAATTTGGCATGTACCAAAATGCATAAAAATGGAAGAAAGAACCTAGAAGTTCATTTTAGGGTTTATGCATAAAGTCCATGTAATGATGCGAAAATTAGTGTAAACATGAAAAAACATGCAAGTTTAGACATGTGATTCTAAGAATTGCACAACATGGGATGTTCACAATCATAAACACTTAATTGGAATAAGGTTTAGAACTTACCTAATGCAGAGTCGGGATTTTGACAGCGCTTCTGCAGAGCAAATAGAAAAGCGAGCTTGGATCCTCGGAAATTGGGCGGCACTCCGACGTAGGAATGGAAGACTTGAATCCAAGGGTCCCAGATTCAATATGCTCGAGATCCAAGAGACTCTTTTTTGCCAGTTTGGAACTCGGGCTTGGATTAGGATAAGAATCGATCAAATTATTCATCGGTTTCTCAATTACGACGGCGTTTTCTCTCAGATTTGGGCTGCTCGGAGCTTGGACTAGCAGAATCTCACTATTACTCTAATTCTTTTTGCCTCATGCTTTGAAATTTGAGCTGCTATTTATAGAGGAGGCTACGCAACAACATGTTGCATGACGCAGCATGAGGCTGCATTACGCAACATGTAGTTGCGTACATGGTTTTTCCTTTTCTTGGTTGCTTGCTCCCCATGTTTTATCCATTCTCAACAAGTTTTTGACCTCTTTGAGCAACCTTTTTTGGGTTGAAAGTTCAAGGTCTTCTGTTGCTCGGATTTGGTTGAAACTATTGTTTACAGAAAGCCTGCGCTGTCTTCTTTCCAACGAGACTGACCTTGCGGGATTCTAAATTCTGTTCAGGAAACTTCAGCTTTGGGAAGTAGGGCAGTTGGGCTGATTTCTACTTTCTGGATGGCTTTTTCCAATTTTCCTATGCAGATTCCGGTCAGCTCAGAAATGCTCTCCATGAATCGGGAAAACCACATTGTAGATGAAGTTGCCCTTTTCAAAAAAGTACATGCTTTTTGGAAACTCATGGTGAGTATTGGGAAGATTCTATTAGTATGTGAATGGTAATTTTTTCAAATAAATTACAAAACACAATAAACATATACAATTTTTTTCAAATAAATTACCAATAGTTTTTCATCGACTACTAATAAACACTAAATTCCCATAAGACCGAAAACAGTATTCATAACCACTAAGAATTACACGTTTATTACTTATATTGCACCAATCGACACATGTTTTACCACATGTAAAAACAATTACAAAACTTAGCAAACAATTATAATAATTTTCAATGTAAGTACCTATTTGTATTAAACATATACTAATATTCACTTAAATCCCCATAGCTGCCAAAATAAAATTCAATGTTACGACAGTTGGCAAACATTTGAGGTTTAACACAAAATAACAATAATCAACACATCTTTTACTGAATCAAAGAGTAAATAGAAAAACTAAAAAATATTTACAACACATGGGACATGTTTACACGTATTATCAAAGTTGTTTACATACTTATACCCTTTTTTTCTTACTCTTAATTAATTCCTTAAATTGTGATTTTTTTTTTTTTTTTTTAATTTTTAGATTTTGATAAAGATTATACATTTTGAAAAAAGCTAAACAATATTATACACATCTTATATCAGTCATGAGATAAAATATCATATTTGACAAACATTAACAAGTTATTACTAATCCCACATATCCACCAAACGAAATTTCAGTATTACAATACCTGTCAATTATTGCATATTTTGATACAAGCCATACAATCAGAAATACAATGTTTACTAACCAACAGACAATTTACAAATATTGGGACATACTTACAATTATTATCAAACATATTACTTATATTTACTAAGAATTTACTAAATGTCATTGAAGTCCAGAAATATGTGAAAACTTTCCTTCCGTTTACAAATTTTGACAAAGAGTACCTGTTTCATCAAAATATAAATAACAATAGACAAAGCGTATCACTCATGAGATAAGAAATCATATTTGACAAACATTAACAAGTTATTACTAAACTCTTATTAATAAACACTAAAATCTGATTAGCCACCAAACCAAATTTCAATATTATAATACTTGTCACCCATTGTATATTTTGACAAATACCTTACAATATTGAATAAAGTTTTTACCAAGACAAAGAGTTTTTACAATACTTAAAACATATTTACATCCAATATCAAAAAAATTACATTCTCTAACTCAAACTATACTAAGTCTCACTGAAGTCCAAAAATATGTGACATTTTTTTAAATTTACAAATTTTGATAAAGATTATACATTTTGACAAACTCTAAACAAAATTAGACACAGCTTATATCACTCGTGAAATAAAATATCATATTTGACAAACATTAACAAGTTATTATTAAACCCTTATTAATAAACATTAAAATCCATATATCCACCAAACCAAATTTCAATATTACAATAGTTGTCAAATATTGCATATTTTGACACTGTTATAATTTAATGGGTCGGGATGGACCCGAGCCCATGATCCGCCCACTATGGGTTCAAATAAGATTTATTCTATTTAAACGTTCTCATACGTTTTGATTTTGCTTGCTAAATATACTGGAGATATCTACTGGAGATAATGTTTTGCCACATTATTTTAGCTTTGGAGATATATACGGAACATAATGTTTGCCATATATTTTTTTGCCTTTGGAGTTATATACTAAACACAATGTTTAATTTGCCGAGTATATATGAAAAAAATTACGTTTAACATGTTGTTCAATATATACTATTGAAACTTGTTGAATATACTGTTTGCATAAAGTGTAATATATGAATGCATTTTAGTGAAACAATTGAAGAGAAGTTATAATAATATTGATATTATATGAATATAATATTAAAAGACTTAAACTGTTTTAATTGATTGAAAGCATGATATGTGTTGTCTTTTGCTTGCTGCCCTAAAGAATTTTTTGGACCGTCCCATCTATTAAAAAACCAATATTTTTGTTGATGTGCAAGCATATTAGTTCTAGAATTAATGGATGGGCAAAATTGACAATTTATTTAAGCTTATGTTCTTGTTTGCGTGTATGACTTAAGAATATTCCATGAGGTATAATGTGAAATGTGACATCCTCATTTTCCCATTTAAATTAATGTAAATTAGATCCTTTGTAGTAGGGATTAATTTTTGGGAATGAAATTTAAATTATAAGGTTGTATTATTTTAAGGGAAAAACTTGTAAGGGGATGTGTTTCACGCCAACATTATAAGTTGAATATTCTTAATGTTAAACATATATATCATATGACCGGGTTTGAGATACTTACTCATTGCGGAAGACCTGGATCGATTTGGTTGGCTTGTTACATTGCTTTTCCTTTTGATCTTATGAATCTCTCTATGCTCTCGTGTTCATCCTTGTTCTCGTGGGTTGAGGTTGGCTACTAGAGTTGTCCTTTCTTCCACGAACTAAATTCTAAGAGATTATTTGAGAGTTTCACACTTGTGAATTTAAAGAGTTTTTTCTCTGTATAATATAAATTGTTATCCTTTTTGTTTGATCTTCTCTATATATATTAGATAAGAGTACATCCCTTCTTTTAAGGGATTTGATAACCACTATCCCATGATTTGATCCAATTCAAATCATGGATAGTTATCCTAATCACATGACCAAATGGGACCCGCAACCCATAATGGGCGGATCTTGGGCTTGGGTCCATCCCGACCCATTAAATTATAACAGCTCCCACTCGCCCACACAGGGTAAGGCGTCCACCCACATAAGGTGAAGCAATCTCTTAATCTTTACAATAATTTCCTCATACTAGAAGATAGTTCATGCGACCTCGCGAGAAGAACTTACAGCCTCAAGAGCAACAATTATCAAATCATCTCTTGACCAATAAAAGTGCATCATTCGAGAGTATCTCGATTATACCCTAGACGGTTTGACTATACCAGATTAAGCACTCTTCATCCCTCATGGTAAGCGGTGCTTTACCCCAAATATGTGATGTACTCATGTCCTATATTGCAAACACATTACAACATAGACGTTGGCCAGCAATAAGTTACATAACATGGTATATTATCAAACAATCTTCCCTAAGTCCTTATGTCAATTAAATTGGGCTCAACTGCTTTCCTAGACATGCCTCGTCAGACCGAATCACTCATGGTCCTCGATTTGCATGCTAAAGTAGCGACATTAAGCTTCCTCTTCATGACATAGTCTTAGGTAGACAAAGGGTAAAAGTAGGATTATTGATCCTTGTGGCTCACACAGTGACGAAGCAGGGATCATTCATCACTCCCACTGTCGGTTGGCATAAAGCACATACAGTATGAATTGTATGCTATGGCGTTATCTCATAAAAATGAGCATGTCACTATGAATGGGTAGAAACGCCATACGAATCTAAGTCTAGTCACTATGCAAGCGCCTAACCTGAGTTTTTAGCCCAGTCACTCTCCAAGTGCTTGCCTAAAAAATTCACATTCGGCTATAATTCAAGCTACATAGAGTCTTGGCATCACTCTATGTTCGACCTATCATGAGGTCTCATCTTAGCTCCATCTAAGGCGACATGTCACTAATAAGTATATATATCTTGCTCACCTTCTAGGTGCCAAAGATATAAATGCCTTAATTCGCTATCTTAGCGCTAAATGACATAAATGTCTCATCTTGCTCGCTATCTAAATGCCAAGGTGAATCACCCGTGTGAGAGGGTCAATTCTTGCCTGGTGACATATTTCAAAGATGTGCTATCAACAATATTTCACATAAGAATAAAGCTGATAAAATGAATACTCATATCATAAAACAATAACAATAATGTCGATACAAAAACAAAGTATCTAAGCATATCATATCCTACGGAGTCCCATACTCTTAGTATGAAAGAAGAACAAATCTCTAGCAATAGGCTTGGTCAAAGGATCAACCACCATGCTACTAGTAGATATATGCTGTAAGATCACTTTCCCTTGTGAAACCATATCTCGAATGTAGTGGTACCGAAGCTCAATGTGTTTGGCCTTCCCATGGTACTTAGGGTCTTTTGCATACGCTAGGGCTGATGTACTATCAGAATATAGTAATACAGCATCCTCTGCATGAGCTGTAACACCTAAACGTTGCAAAAATCTCCTTAGCCAAACAGCTACCTGGACAGCTACTGAACAAGCTACATATTCTGACTCCATGGTAGAGAGTGCAATGCATGACTGTTTCTTACTACACCAAGAAACAGATCCACCTCCTAGTATGAATGCATAACCTGAGGTGGACTTGCGCTCATCCTTGTCACTGGCCCAATCAGCATTGCTGTACCCTTTCAATCTCAGGTCCCCGCCATGATAACATAGAGCATGATCACTGGTTCCATGAAGGTACCGTAGAATCCTCTTGACTGCTCAACAATGAGCAGGTCCAGGATTGCTCTGATAGCGACTAACCATGCTAACTGCAAAGCATATGTCTGGATGTGTACACAACATCGCATACATCAGACTCCCAATTGCAGATGCATATGGCACTTTGGACATTTAATTCTTTTCCTCATCATTCTTAGGACACTGGTCTAGGCTGAGAGTGCATCCTTTTTCCATTGGAGTGTCAATAGGTTTGGAGTTATGCATATGAAACTGTTCAAGAATCTTCTTGATGTAAGTCCCTTGGGATAAACTAAGAAGTTTCTTTGAACGATCTCTAGCAATCTTAACTCCCAGCACAAAATTTACTTCACCCATGTCCTTCATCTCAAAAGTAGAGGACAACCACTTCTTAGTGGTGACAATGGAATCCATATCATTTCCAGCTAGCAAGATGTCATCAACATATCCAAATGGGGAGCTCATCTGGGGGCATATGATGTGCGTTACAAACCTAGGACGTCCATCAAAGGATAGGTGCTGGCTGACTTCATAGCCAAATTTGCACCAGAAAACAGCAAACTGACCGCCATGGAAGAGCACCCCAAGGACGCCGAACAGATCCTAGAGAAGAACGGATGGACATTATATGTTGACGGTGCGGCAAATTCCAGGGGCTCCGGTTTGGGAATAGTCTTGATATCGCCAGAAAGGGAACTGTTGGAGCAGGCGGTCAGATTTGGCTTCGGAGCCTCAAACAATGAAGCTGAGTATGAAGCACTCCTGCACGGCCTCAGAGCCGCCAAACGACTAGGCGCTGATTCCCTCACCATTCACTGTGACTCCCAGCTGATAGTCAATCAGTTGACGGGAGAATATATGGCGAAAGACGAAAGAATGGTGGCTTATCGTGACTTGGCTAAAAATCTTTTGAAGGGTTTTTGTGAATTCAACGTCGAGAGGGTAGGACGAAAGCACAATGGGCATGCAGACTCGCTTGCCGGGCTAGCATCTTCTGTGGCGCCAGAATTCAGAAGAACCATAACGATGGAAGTGCAAGATTCTCCTAGCATAATGAAGAGTAGCCAGGCAGTCATATGTCAAATCGAGATAGGGCCCAGCTGGATGGACCCCATACTAGATGATTTAACAAAAGACATATTGCCAACAGATCAGAAAGAAGCAGCCAAGATCTGCAAGAATGCGACGAGGTACTGGGTCTCCCGAGAAGGAAAGTTGTACAAAAAATCTTACACGGGACCATACCTCCTTTGTGTGCATCCAAAATTGGTCCCAAATTTGCTCTACGAGATCCACAAGGGAGTGTGCGGTGGTCAGACTGGAGGACGTTCACTGGCCCACAGAGCAATCGGTCAAGGTTACTGGTGGCCATATATACAGAAGGATGCGGCTCAGTATGTCAGGTGCTGCGAGAAGTGTCAATTATTTGCTCCAGCTATACACAAGCCTGCATCCCAGCTTAATCCCATATTTAGTCCCTAGCCATTTGCTCAGTGGGGATTGGACCTGGTCGGACCGCTACCTCGCGCAACAGGGAACAGACAATGGTTAATCGTGGCAACCGACTATTTCACTAAGTGGGTTGAAGCAGAGCCCCTCGTACGCATTATTGATTCTGAATCAAGAAAATTCATTTGGAAGAGCATAATAACTCGCTTCGGTACACCCAAATGCCTCATCTCCGACAATGGCACACAGTTCGACAGCGGACTGTTCAAGAAGTATTGCTCAGAGTTCGGAATCAAAAATCACTTCTCTAGCCCGGCCTACCCGCAAGGAAACAGACAAGCAGAATCCTCCAATAAGACAATCCTTAATGGAATTAAGAAAAGGTTGGAAGAAGCTAAGGGGAGATGGGTAGAGGAGCTGCCTACCATATTATGGACGTTCAGAACAACGCCTCGAAGCTCAACAGGGGAAACCCCTTTTTCTCTCACTTACGGAGTTGAAGCAGTGATTCCACTTGAGGTAGGACTCCCTACCTTACGTTCAGAGGAATATGATCAGGAAAATAACGAGCTCACGCTAGCTAAAGATATGGACTTAGCTCAAGAGCGCAGAGATCTCGCCATGATTAGGCTGGCGTCTTACCAGGGCGATCTAAAGAAGAGATACGGCAAAAATGTAAGCGAACGGAGCCTTGCACCAGGGGACTTGGTATTGCGAAAAGTTCTGGGAAGCAGAAAGGACCCCTCTCAAGGCAAACTGGGAGCAAATTAGGAAGGACCCTATCAGATCATTTCAGAGGTCGGACTGGGAGCATTCAACCTCAAGGGAATGGATGGCAAACCTCTCAAAAGACCTTGGAATATAAGCAACTTTAAGAAGTTCTACCAGTAGGAAGGCGGCAAGAAGGGCTGTACAGACCGAAAGTTTCAATGTGTTCACATCAATTTTTTGAAATACAAGAGTTTTTGTCATATATGGTACTAAGGTATGGAACGGCCAGAACGGCATCAAAATCCTGGCCACGTCCAGGTGCTCTGCCTATGAATCCTCAAGTGGTATGGTAGAGCGGCATCAAATCCTAACCATGCTAGGTGTTTCGCCTGTAAACTCTCAAGTGGTGTGGCGGAACGGCATCAAAATCCTGGCCACGTCCAGG
>BKZX01028840.1:130755-141931 GCA_014362285.1 Fagus crenata
AGCGGCATCAAATCCTAGCCATGCTAGGTGTTTCGCCTGTAAACCCTTAAGTGGTGTGGCGGAACGACATCAAAATCCTGGCCACGTCCAGATGCTCTACTTGTGAATCCTCAAGTAGTATGGTAGAACAGCATCAAATCCTAGTCATGCTAGGTGTTTCGCCTGTAAACCCTCAAGTGGTGTGGCGGAACGGCATCAAAATCCTGGTCACGCCCAGGTGCTCTGCCTATGAATCCTCAAGTGGTATGGTAGAGCGACATCAAATCCTAGCCATGCTAGGTGTTTCGCCTGTAAGCCCTCAAGTGGTGTGGCGGAACGGCATCAAAATCCTGGCCATATCCAGGTGCTCTGCTTGTGAATCCTCAAGTGGTATGGTAGAGCGGCATCAAATCCTAGCCATGCTAGGTGTTTCACCTGTAAACCCTCAAGCGGTGTGGCGGAACAGCGTCAAAATCCTGGCCACGTTTAGGGGTTCTGCCTGTGGATTTTCAGGTGGTTTGTTAGAACAGCCTCAAGCGATGAGGCAGAACGACACTAAAACCTTGGCCGTGCTAAATTGCTCTGAAATTTCCTGTCTATAAGCCCTCCATAATGAGGTAGAGCAGCATTGATCCTTACACATAACGGGTACGTGATTTATTTTCTGCCTATAAATCCTCTGATGGTATGCTAGAACGGCAATAGAAGTTGGCCGTACCAATCACTTCATTTACTTTCTTGTCTAGTATCTTACTTATTACGGTGGAACGCTAGTAAAATTTGGCCGTTTCTGGCACTTCATTTGCTTTCTCGCTTGTTATCTTACATGGTATTCTAGAACTGCGATAAATCTAGGTCACATCGAGTACTTGATTTATTTTATGCCTAAGTAACCTACCTGGTCCGTTGGGGCATCAGTTATCCATAAGACAATTTAAGATCAGTACGTATAATGTCATAGTCGTTCAGAACGGCACGGGTCATGCATTCAATCATCCATAAAGCAAGAAGTCAAAGCATTAAGGTTCTCCATTAAAAAAAAAAAGAACATATTTGAAACAAAATGTTCATGGTTTCACATATTTTTACAAAAAAAAAAACCTGAAGGCAAACACTACAAGTCATTTGGGCTGGCCACGCCAGGGGCTGTGCTTCCTCCATCAGGGACTTCATGAAGACCGGCATCAACTGGCCCCGCTGCTTCAACTGATTCCACCTCCTCCAAGTCCACCATGACCGGACCCAGCTGAGGAAGGGGAGAATTGAGGACTGCCTCAGGATGAGGGGGCGGAATAGCGCCAGGAAAGGGTAATTTGATCGGATCAGGAGGGAGCGTAGTCCGCCCCGAATTCAGCACGGCGATGGCGTCATTCCAAGCATCCGTGCAATATTCGTTGCATACTCCAGGGAGCTGGCGGCCCATCTCATCTTGAGCCTCCTGGCTTCCTTTCTCATATGCTGCCACCTTGGCTCGCTCAACCTCCATCTCTAAAGACCGGATCTTATCCTCAGCCTTTGTCAGTGAGGCCAGAGCGGCATCAAGGGACTCCTCAGCCTCCTTCCTCTTTGTGTCGGCCTCCTCAGCCAGTGTTTTGGCCTCCATGGACGCCCTCTTCACGTCATGGTACTTGGTGGCCAGGGCATTAGCATGAGCGAGGTGGTCCTTGTCAACCCGGAACCGTTCCGCCAGCTCCAGTGAAGCTTGGACCCCCTGCAGGACGGCAAAGTTATTAGTGAAAACAAGAGATTAAAAAACTAACGTGATGATCATTTTTGGCTTACCATAAGTATGCCCCTCCTCAGATTATTGATGACCTCGTCATCAGTTGCCTTCTTCCACTCCCCTATATCTAAAGGGAGACGGATGGCTTGGCTTAAGGCACTTGCCACTGAGGCACTGCGCTCATCACCAACAGGGAGGATGCAATCTTCCTCAGTCACTGCATCCCCTCCTCTGTACTCCATATGTGGGGCCCAGGGCGGTACGGATCTCTCCCCACGGACCTGGGAGCCAAATCTGAGCAGCATCCCAGAACGGACTACATTACCCAGCTGGGTAAGATGCTGATCCGCACCAGGTGCTTCAGGAACCGCTGAACTGGGTAGCGGAGTTGTGGTAGGACGGCTCGGACCAGCAGAGATTTCGGTCCGTCCCCTTTTTCTAGGAGCTTGCCATGAAGAGGATGGCACATTTTCAGACGTGCCCTCTTCACGACGGGTGGGAAACAGGTTCCTTAAATTTATTCCCGACATATCAGGTGCTTCTGCGTCTAGCACGTCTCTGATGTCAATTGCAAGCAAGGCTTGGTTTTCCGGATTTGCCTTTGCAGCCGCAAGGTCAGGCACTAGCCTACAAGCTAGGTAAGAATGGGTACGCGCCGTGTAGCGGAGCAGCTATGGAGCAGAGCGCGGCTGCGCGTAATCGTCCGTGCAGTGCTCACACTCCCAGACTTGGCGAAGGCTGTTGATTTTTACCAGGTTTTTGCGGGGTTTTCTTCTTTTGGAATCTGCACAAAGTAAAGAGGCAGGTTAGTACTGAAACGTTACATGTCCATACTAAATATGATGTTAATAAGAAACGGACCTGGAACCCCGTATTTTGTAGGGCATTTACGCCCAGGCAAAAACCACTCCCCAGATACTACTAAGTAATCATCGTCAAAACCAAGATTGGTGTCCGGCAGGGCATTCACCAATGTGAAGTTGATATCTCTAGGGCGGAGAGAATATGACTCGGTTTTCGAATTGCGGTGGAGGATGTAGGTCCAGACTATGTCATATGTGCAAAGCTCTAAGCCGAGCCTCTTATTCAGTTCCATGGTCCCCATCACTATCCTAAAGATGTTTGGATTTACTTGGGTGGGGGACAGGCTAAAATAATTGAGGAAATCGGCCAAGAGGGGGTCTATGGGAAAACGAACCCCCCCTTCTACAACCGCCACCACAGGGATGAGAAGCTCCCCTGAGGAGGGAGGAAGTGCATCGAACCAATGCACATCCCTTCTTTTAAGGGATTTGATAACCACTATCCCATGATTTGATCCAATTCAAATCATGGATAGTTATCCTTATCACATGACCAAATGGGACCCGTAACCCATAGTGGGCGGATCTTGGGCTTGGGTCCATCCCGACCCATTAAATTATAACACTTAACATAAACTAAATTGTCAATTTAGGAATCCACATGGGATTCTTGCGCAATAAATGTTGTATGGCGCAAACTAATGATGCATGACTATATATTATCTGTTAATATACAATGTCATGCATGATTATATTATTTGTTAATATAATAAAATGGCAAATATTAGGCGAGGTCCTTATACCCCTAATATATAAATTTACTCGAAAATTGATTAATAAATATATTCTCATTCCACGTAATTTGGGAGATGATTTCGAGCCTAGCTGAGTTTCGATCTCATATGTGTACAAAGATAATATTTATTAATTGGATTTTCGATTAAATAAGAGAAAGATGTGCAAAATAACTAATAAGTTGACCCTTTTCGTGAATTGAATGTAGAAATTATGGCAGCCAAAAATGTAGTAGCTGATCTAACTAGGAACAATAAATTAACTAGTAACAATTATGACATCTGGCATAGGAAGATTCAGTATCTTCTTAATGAGTAAGAGCTCCTGGAAACTTTGTCCAGTAAAATGACTAGACCTGAAAATGGGAATACAGCCCAACATAGACATGATTTGGAAGCCTACCAATCTTGGTTTAAAAAAGCACGCGCTTTACCTTGTTCTCATGGGTTGAGGTTGGCTACTAGAGTTGCCCTTTCTTTCACGAACTAAATTCTAAGAGATTGTTCAGAGTCTCACACTAATGAATTAGAGAGCTTTCTCTCCGTATAAAGTATAAACTGTTATCTCTCTATGTGGTCTTTTCTACGTATAATAATTATATTCATAGAGAATATAATATATTAGGTAGAAGCACATCCCTTCTTTTAAGGGATTTGATAACTCACTATCCCATGATTTGATCCAATTCAAATCATGGATAGTTATCCTTATCACATGACCAAATGAGACCCGCAACCCATAGTGGACGGATCATGGGCTCGGGTCCATCCTGACCCATTAAATTATAACAGTGTTAAAATATGCAATATTTGACAACTATTGTAATATTGAAATTTGGTTTGGTGGATATATGGATTTTAATGTTTATTAATAAGGGTTTAGTAAAAACTTGTTAATGTTTGTCAAATATGATATTTTATTTTACGAGTGATATAAGCTATGTCTAATTTTGTTTAGAGTTTGTCAAAATGTATAATCTTTATCAAATTTGTAAATTTAAAAAAATTTCACATATTTTTGGACTTCAGTGAGACTTAGTATAATTTGAGTCAGAGAATGTAATTTTTTTGATATTGGATGTAAATATGTTTTAAGTATTGTAAAAGCTCTTTATCTTGGTAAAAACTTTATTCGATATTGTAAGGTATTTGTCGAAATATACAATGGGTGACAAGTATTATAATATCGAAATTTGGTTTGGTGGTTAATCAGATTTTAGTGTTTATTAATAAGAGTTTAGTAATAACTTGTTAATGTTTGTCAAATATGATATCTTATCTTACGAGTGATACGCTTTGTCTATTGTTGTTTATATTTTGATGAAACGGGTACTCTTTGTCAAAATTTGTAAACTGAAGGAAAGTTTTCACATATTTCTGGACTTCAATGACATTTAGTAAATTCTTAGTAAATATAAGTAATACGTTTGATAATAATTGTAAGTATGTCCCAATATTTGTAAATTGTCTGTTGGTTAGTAAACATTGTATTTCCGATTGTATGGTTCGTATCAAAATATGCAATAATTGACAAGTATTGTAATATTGAAATTTCGTTTGGTGGATATGTGGGATTAGTAATAACTTGTTAATGTTTGTCAAATATGATATTTTATCTCATGACTAACAGAAGATGTGTCTAATATTGTTTAGCTTGTTTCAAAATGTATAATCTTTTTCAAAATCTATAAATTAAAAAAAAAAAAAAATCAAATATTTATGGACTTTATTAAAAGTTAGTAATAGAGGAGTACAAGTATGTAAACTATTACCCAAATATCAACCTAAGAAGGGGGGTGATTTAGGTTGAGGCAAACTTTTTCGATTTAAATGCAGAATTAAAAACTATCTTCAAATAGCAAATGTTGATTTAGCAAATGTTTGATCACAATTCAATTGCAATATAGATATGATATGAAATCAAGCACAAGTATATATATAAGCAATTAAATATGTAAGAGATAGAAAGAGAGAAAATCAAACACGATGATTGTTATCGAGGTTCGGCTTCCGTGCCTACGTCCCCGCCTCAAGAACACTTCTTGAGGATTCCCCAAATCTACTATTTGACAATCTTCTTTCGGGTGAAGATAAAACCGTTACAAATCTTCCTTACACAGTGAAGAGTAACCACCGAGTGAAAAATCCTTTTCACTCCTTAGGATTTATACCAAAACCCTAACAAAATACTCACAAGTTTCAACAAAATATTTGTTGTACAAGATAAGGCTCTCTCAAAGAGTAATTGTATACAATATGCTCACTCTAATAGTATATCAAGGATTTGATCAATATGGCTCAAAAAGTGTTTAGAGAAATTTGATTTTCAATCAAGGATTTTGAATGATATGAAAATATAAGCTTGAGAAAGGATGGATTAATGTATAAGATGTTATCTTTTCTATCTTTGATTTCTCTTATATGCTATTGTGTTTAGAAGTGAAGAAGGGATAGTATTTATAGCCATAATTGTTTTCTTTCCCTTATCATGTTGTCTTGCATTCTTCTTGATTTTCAATCAATCAAGTTGCTTTCTTTGAAAAATTTTCTTTTTAAGAGATTTTTCAATTGATATGGTTGTCTTACATTTGAATTTCAATCAATCAAGTTGCTTTCTTTGAAAACTTTTCTTTTTCAACCATAATTGATATGGTTGTCTTGTATTTGAATTTCAATTAAGTTGCTTTCTTTGAAAACTTTTCTTTTTCAACCATAATTGATGGGTTGTCTTGCATTTGAATTTCAATCAAGCTGCTTTCTTTGAAAATATTTCTAAATCAATTTAAGTTGGTTTTAAAGTTGAGCCATAAATATCAAATCTTAATAAACTTTACACAACCTAACTCTTACTTCTCATATGTCTCGGAGCATGCTTCTTAAATTTTGATTTCTTTGTGTTGAGACTTGATGACTTTGCTCTTCAATGGATTTGCAATTTGTCAACTTTGCATTTGCTTGATATTTGAATTAGCCAATGTTGGTCCAATTAAATCAATGGTCAACATTAAACTTTAAAACATAAATCATTAGTTCATATGAAAATATCATTAATGAACAACTTAAAATCATGGTTATCATCAAAACTACATGAATGTTCTTGGATTAATTAGCCAATTAATAGGTATTAAAACCTTGAGGCTAACAATCTCTCCCTTTTTGATGATGACACATATGATATGATATTTTTATACGATTTATAATTTTGAAGCTTTTCTTGAAAAGCTCTCCCTAAAATAATGCATATCTTTATATTAGAGATTTTTAAATCTCCCCCTATCTTTATGCATAGATCAATTTGTCATTTAAGTATTATCAAGCAATCAATATATATGCGTATTTTTGCCAATTATTGTAAGATATGATAATTCATTGCAAGATATGATAATTCACCAATAGATACAAAAATGTCATATCTTTCTCCCCCTTGGCATCATCAAAATATTATATTCAATATCTCCAAACTTCACTCAACATTAAAAAAAATATTTCTCCTTTGATTTAGTTCAAATATAGAACAACCAACTAATATAATATATTTCTCCCTTTTGGTTTCTACCCCAACATATCATATTTTTCTCCTATTTGGCATAAAGAAATAAAACAAATATATTTATATTTGTAAAATTCTTCATCCTAGTGGTTCGGCTCGATTGAGAGTTCGGTTGAAAATGCTGATGATTTAAGCAATCCGGGAAGGACATGGGATGATGCCCATATATTACGTACTCTCTCTCTTCTGTCATACAAAGCTTCAGGTGTATCAACATTTGTATGAATGAGATGATTCGGATGAGGAAGATATATTTGGAGTGTATGCCAAAGATCTTACCATCAACCTGGTGTATAGAGAGGTACTTCAACCGAGAAGCATGATCAATAATAATCTTGCTTCGTGGAAACTTGATCAATAATAATCTTGCTTCTATCTAAGAAGATCAAGTATTGGATTTTATGAATCTCTAAATGATGCTGCATTCTCTTAGAGTGTTATCTAAAGAATGAGAGAAAATATTATCTGAGAGGTGTAAGTATGTAGTGGAGAGGTGAAGCGAATTTATAGGACAGACGCGCTGTTTGAAGGAATGGTTCAGATTTTGCTACGTGTCATAAGTGTGAATGAATGGTTCAGAAGACGATACGTGTCTGACTTATCTAATTGCGCATACCAGAGACACCGATAAATCAGGAAGTTTGAAAAAAAATATCTGCTTTTTCAGAAGGAAAAAAATCTTGTCGACGCATCGAGTTCTGAGTCAGTGATATTTCCGTATACGTTAAATCTCGAGATTTTAACGTTGAATTTTGAAGAAAAAATCTCGGGAATCGGATAATAGGTACAGGCTAGTGTTCAAAAAAATCTGAGGTTTATTTATCACTCACTAATTTTCGATGAACTTCATCATTTTCAAACTTTTAGCTTAATCTCTTATTACGTTTTCTAGAATGGCTTCTTCTTCTTCTTAAAATAAACCAGAAACAATTAATCTAAATGATACACCTAGCGTGATGCCAGAAGTCTGGCGTCCTTACTTCCTTTCACCTAATGGCCCTGTGTCAGTAACTAATTCAGTGATGTTGAATGGTGCGACTGCCACCGCAGTAGCTGCTGGTCTTTGTACTCCGGAGGATGCAAAGGTTTTAGCTGGGAGGACTGACTCACAAATAATAAATGACTCAATGGCACTCACGATTCAGTGTATTGCCACTGTTTCTAACATGGGACGTCATCTTCATGTTAGGAAGTTGGAAGTGAAAACGCTACATTCTCAAGTCACTATTTTACAAAGGTTGCTGAAAGAAAGTAAGAAAAAGGTAGGGGAGGTCAAGGAGGAGAACAGAAGGCTGAAGGCGCTTGTGGATTCTTATGCTGATGATTTAGTTGTCCGGTCCATAGAGCAGAGTAAGACCACTAATAAGCTACAGAAGCAGTACAAGAAGCTACTTGCTAAGTTGAAGGAATTGACTTCTCACTCTATCCCCAAATAAATATAGTGGGAAGTGTAGTGGTTTTTCCTTTTGTACTGGCTTCTCCTTTGTTACTTTCTTTTCAATAAACTTAAGTTTGTTTAAATGATGAGTTTTATTTCTTATTTTATGCATGAACATATACGCAAATATACATAGAACTGGACATATAATTTAATGTTCAAACAATATAACTAGAAAGATATAAAATGAAAAATTTTGTGAACATGATATGCATAAAATCATTTTATATTCAATTCTTAAGGTATATATAGATTTAACATAGTTGAATTAAATAGAAGGATAATAAGTTTAAGCTCATTTGATATCAACGTATCTAGCCATACCTATTTCACGTCGAATTGTGCAAAATCGTTCTTCAATGAGAGGTTTCGTGAGAATGTCCACCCATTGACTATTAGTGCTCACAAATTCAAGTTCAATGTCCCCTTTTTGCTCATGATCTCTTATGAAATGGTATCTAATTTCAATGTGCTTTGTGCGAGAGTGTTGGATAGGATTTTTACTTAAACTTATGGCACTTGTGTTATCACACCTTATGGGAATATGGTAAAAAAGAATTTTAAAATCCTCTAATTGTTGTTTTATGTAGAGAGATTGAGCACAACAACTACCGGCCGCTACATATTCGGCTTCCGTCGTTGATAAGGCTACAAAATTTTGCTTTTTACTAAACCATGATACTAGTGAGTGTCCTAGAAAGTGACAAGTACCACTAGTACTTTTGCGATCAATTTTGCAACCGGCAAAATCGGTATCCGTGTAGCTTATTAAGTCAGATGAATTTGACTTAGGGTACCATAATCCTAAATCAATGGTTCCAAGCAAATATTGAAATATTCGTTTGACCGCAATTAAGTGTGATTCTTTAGGACAGGATTGAAACCGGGCGCAAAGACATACGCTAAACATTATATCGGTTTACTTGTGGTTAAATAAAGTAAACTACCAATCATACCTCGATATAGCTTAAGGTCCACCGGTTTACCTTTCTCATCTTTGTCAAGTTTTGTTGAAGGACTCATGGGAGTTCCATATGCTTTTGCATTTGCCAATCCAAATCTTTTTAGTAAGTCTATGACATATTTGGATTGATTTAAGAATATCCCTTCTTCGGTTTGCTTTATTTGAAGTCCGAGAAAGAATTTTAGCTCACCCATCATACTCATTTCAAATTCATCCTGCATAGTCTTAGAGAATTCTTTGCACAAGTTTACATTAGTAGAACCAAATATAATATCATCAACATAGATTTGCACAATAAGCATGTCTTTTCCATCAAACATTAGAAATAATGTTGTGTCAAGTTTTCCACGTGTAAAACTATTTTCAATAAAGAAACCACTTAGTCATTCATACCAAGCTCTTGGAGCTTGTTTTAAACCATATAAAGCTTTTGATAATTTAAAAACGTGGTTTGAAAATTCATGATTTTCAAATTCGGGAGGTTGTTCTACATAAACTTCTTCGGCAATAAAACCATTTAAAAAGGCACTTTTGACATCCATTTGAAATAATTTAAAATTTTTAAAACATGCAAAAGCAAGTAACATGCGTATAGCTTCTAATCTAGCAACTGGAGCATAAGTCTCTCCATAATCAATACCTTCTTCTTGATTATAACCTTGAGCGACTAACCTTGCTTTGTTCCTTACTATTATACCTTCTTCATCCTTTTTGTTTCGGAATACCCATTTTGTACCAATGACGAAGTGATCCTTGGGTCTAGGTGCAAGAATCCATACCTTGTTTCTTTCAAATTGATTTAGCTCTTCTTGCATTGCCAAGATCCATGATTCATCTTCAATAGCTTCATTTATGTTCTTTGGTTCAATCTGTGAGAGAAACGCCATGTTGTTGCAGATGTTCTTGAGCTTTGATCTTGTGCTTACTCCACATTCAACTTCACCAATGATTAATTCTTTAGGATGACTATGGACTACGTTCCAACTTTTTGATAATTCTTCATTTTTGGTTGGAGGAAGCGTTTTTTCTTCATCTTGTGGTTCATCTACTTGATCTTTGACTTTTTCACTTGAATCAACTTGGTTAGATGAACTAGCTTTATTATCAAGAGAGATTGGCTCATCATCATAATTATTTTTGATATGGAATGGATTAGTCTCATTAAAAACAACATGCATAGATTCATCGACAACCATGGTTCGTTTATTGAACACTCTATATGCTTTACTATTTGAAGAATAGCCAAGGAATATACCTTCATCGGATTTAGCATCGAATTTACCAAGATTGTCTCTATCATTCAATACAAAGCACTTACAACCAAAAACTTTGAAATATCCAATGTTAGGTTTTCAATTATTCCATAGTTCATAAGGAGTTTTATTTAAAGTGTTTCTAATGATGGTTCTATTTATTACATAGCAAGCAGTGTTAACAGCTTCGGCCCAAAAGTATTGAGGTAAATTATGTTCATTAAGTATAGTTCTAGACATTTCTTGAAGTGATCTATTTTTACGTTCTACTACTCCATTTTGTTGAGGAGTACGAGGTGCTGAAAAATTGTGTCCAAAACCATTTTGATCACAATATAGTTCAATATCTTGATTATCAAACTCTCTACCTCTATCACTTCTAACATTGTTAATTGTATGACTTTTTTCATTTTGAATTCTTCTACAATGTTTAACAAATGCTTTATGAGCTTCATTTTTATAAGCAAGAAATAATACCTATATATAGCGAGAGTAATCATCAACAATTACAAAAGCATACAATTTACCACTTAAACTAGCGGTTCTAATAGGACCAAATAAATCCATATGCAAGAGTTCTAGAGGTCTTGAAGTAGAAATGATTTTCTTTTTCTTAAATGATAATTTAGTTTGTTTACCTAGTTGACATGCATCACATATTTTATCTTTATC
>BKZX01028841.1:0-23583 GCA_014362285.1 Fagus crenata
AATAAAAATAAAAAAATTAGTTGTCATTCCTTTAGATAGCCGGATTATCATAAGTCATGGGAGGATATTTTTATCAAGATTAATTGTGGTCAGAAGCTTATCCATGATGCAAAGACTTTTTTTTTCTGATTTCAGAATTTCTGCATAACTACGTTTCATATCTACGTTTGATTTTCTAGACCTAAGCATGGGTACAGGTTCCAAAAAGAAGAAAAGCAAAAGATGGCCACACCTATTAGACTATTAGACTATTAGTATATTGATGTGATGAGGAGTTGTGCAAAGTACAAATCCTAGAAATCTTAGGCTTCTGTATATGCTGTATAGTCCTTGAGAGAAGAAACAAAAAATCAATGTTAGCCCTACTGCATAGCCGTAGCAATCTGTGAGAAAAAAAAAAAAAAGATAGGCAACTTCTAGTCTATTAACGTGAAGTAATGGGTTATTGTACAGCCTCCTGTACATGCAGTAAAAGGAAAACAGTAAAAAGGAAAAGAAATAAAATTGTGAAGGGTTCCTGAATGTACTTATGGAGAGAAGAGATAAAATAAAATAGTAATAGTGAGAATGAATAATATTAGGCTTTAATTTTGTACATTGAGAGTAAATAGCATTGTTTATGTCAATTAATGGATTTTGATCATTGTACAATTGATTTAGGATCGGATTTATAAATTTTGAAAAGAAGAGATTGAGGGCATTACAAGATCTCTTACTTGGTAGAGGTAAGTAACGTTTTCTTAACTAGCTATATTTTGCTGAAACTTCTCTATTTTATTTATTAAATATTCATTGCATTTCAATACATATTATTATTTTAATTATTTTAGATACATTGGTTTAAATAAAAGAATTAGAGTTTTGTCTTTTTGGAATATTATAATGTATTTGATTTAATTAGTTGATTGTTTAGAAAGCTTTGTGTCTTCAACTGGGATCAAGCACTTTTTGAATTTTGTGAAAAGAACCAAACATTTTTGAACTGTGATTTTATTGAATATGATCTTTTGACATTGACTGAAATAAAATTGAATCTAAAAAGAATCTGAACCATTTGACTATGCTTTGGACCCCGCCAATAGGGGTAAACGTTGGCACAGAAACTAGTTTCTTCTGGGGCTTACCACCGACCTATGTGTGGTTCTGGGCCTAGTCACGGGGATATAGCGTGACCATAGTCATATTGTCTTATTTAAACATTTGAAATCTAATTGATTGCGTTATTTTAAGTAAATTGAGACTTTTGATGTTTTGAACTTATTGTAATTTATATATAGTTTTCCGCTGCATTATGTTAT
Organism: Fagus crenata; assembly: GCA_014362285.1. Taxonomy (NCBI): domain Eukaryota; kingdom Viridiplantae; phylum Streptophyta; class Magnoliopsida; order Fagales; family Fagaceae; genus Fagus; species Fagus crenata. The sequence goes on from BKZX01028841.1 coordinate 1,299, forward strand.
ATTTCTTAAGTCTATAAGAATTATCCTATGAACATTTATATATTTTATCTGAATAAATGCTTAATCCACCCTTTTCAAACTAGAGTTATTTACTGAGCCTCCCAACTCACCCCCCCTTTCTTTCTCATTTTAGATTTTGAAGATTAGCTAGCTCGGACGTTACTGGGAATTGTGTGAGAAGGACTTCTAGGTATGAATAATATTAGTATTTCTTATTTGTTGATTAAGGACTTTATGATAGACTTTTGTTTGTTAGGATTTGGAATAGTAATGCATGGATGTAATTCACTTGAACTTACTGGTTAATATGTTTATTTGGAGAATTTTATATCAAGTGAACTAACGAGTTAATATGTTTATTTGGAGATTTTAGACCAAGGATATTATTCTTTTTAGAATTTTTTAGTAAGGCCTGGCACACTTGTAAGGCACGCCTTATGGGTGTGCCGCTGTTGTCACGTGTCAAACTTATGCTTTGGATTCAGGGCGTTACAATGACTCTTCTGAAGTTTATTTAAAAAATGCATTGATTCAAAATGGTCTTTGTCCAGAATTTTTTTTAAATTTAAAAAACACATAAAAGTTGTCTTTACAAAATACGACTTTTGACCAAATTTTTCTTAAATTTAAAAAACACGTAAAAGTCGTCTTTTGTAACAATTAGAAGTCGTCTTTCTCAAAGACGATTTTCGCAGGAAAAATCGTCTTTGAAAAATACGATTTTGAATTAGTCCATTTTTTAAATAAACATGATAAGAGTCATGTTTGGTCCAAAAAAAAAAAAAAAACATTTTTTATCAAGTTTGGCCTTTGGTTATATAATCTAAATTTATGAATTGGTGATTAAAATTTAAATTTTGAAAGACTTGAATATTTTTTATTCCCTAATTTTAATATCTCAATATTATTATTTAAAGAATTGTTGAGAGAAATAGTTTTATGTTTTATTGATTGCATATTATATAATCTAATACTATTAAGAGGATTCATGTCCTCATATCCACTTTAATGTACTGTCAAAAATACCCCTTACATCTTCTTATATTCCTAATTTAATCACTAACTTCAAATAATAATGGGTGTTAGCAAAAATGATATAATAGTCGCAACCAAATATAGAAAAATGTCCACTTTAGTGCACAGACTAAAATACCTCATACTTAAAATCAATTGATTTGCTTTTAAAATAAAAAATAAAGGTTAAAAGAGTAATCTACTGATATGCTCAAATTCAAAAGTTAAAATGATCACAATTCCACGTTCATGTTTTACAATTATTTCTTTTTTCTCTGTTTTTTAAGTCTCCCTTTTTTTTCTCTCTTACATCTCCCTTATCTACTCCACTTTCTAATTTCCAACGTCCCACTAACTTCACAACTCCTCATTACTCAACTTTTATCATTATCCAAAATAATCCTATCTCATCTCTCATTCCCTCAAAATGAATAAATTAATTTAAAAAAAAAAAAAACCTTCCTACTAACCCATGTTCAAATTTGTCTCTCCCTTTATTTTGTCTCATAATTTCCCTTATCTTTATAACTATCAATTTTCTCTCACATCTCTATTTTTTTTTTTCCTGGCATCTCCCTTATCCTTATTTTTTCATTTTTAATGTACTGTTACATCTCTATTTTCACTTTAATGTACAGAAAAAAAAATACCCCTAATATTAGGTGAACGTTATTGATATTAAAAATAAATGAATGAGGGTAAAAAAGTAATTCATCATGTCATTTGTATAAAACATTTTGATTTTCACTTTTTCGAATGGTCTAAAATATCCTTAAAAGTTTTTTCCAATATTTTCATTAACAAATAACACACAAAGTTTAGATATGTAATTTAAGAAAGCATCAATTCCCTTAAAACACTTCCCCACCTTTTTTTGAGCACTACACGTAGGAGCCCATTTTCTCTTTAAAAAAAATATTAATGATAAAAAATAAAAATAAAATAAAAAATAAAACCTCCCAAAAGCACACGTTCATTTTAGTATTCATTTTCAAACTTCTCCAATTTGGCCATTATCACTTGGCAGTTACAATATTATCCAAACTCCCTTATTATCCACAACTTCTTTTAATTTTTAGCCTATCTTCTCCTCATTTTTCCTTCCTCTTCATTTTTACTTATTTTTATATTTGTTTTTGTTTTGATGATACAAAATTAAAATTAATAGTTACTGACATGATTCTAATTTGTGTTTCATCTTTATTATTATTTTTTTTATTTTTTATTTTATTTTATTTTTTTCAGGTATGACGGATGCTTTATGGTGTTTAAGAAAGAAAAAGGCATCATAAATGAAAAAGAAAGTGATCAAGAGGGGGTGATTAAGGTCATCAGGTACGGTAAATGTTTTATTTCTTCTAAAGAATTCATTTGCACTAATACTTTTGCAGACTAAGATAGAACATTTATTAGACTACGTAATCATCATTAGTTTTAAAAAGTATAAAAAAAAATTGAATTGTTGTAACATCACTTTCACAGATAACTTGGTGAGGAAAGGTAGTTGCTAGATACAAAAGAGAAAGTGAAGAGGGTTGGCTAAGTTCGTTAGGAATAGGTGCTGAAGCCGTTTGGTGTTGCAGAATGTTGCTAAGGCCATTTGGTGCTACAACATGTATTGTTCATACTATTAATCTAAGACCAATGATCTTGAATCAACATTGGTGATGGGGATGCGAAGATTTTGGGTTGTCATCTTCTTCTTCTTTTTAAAATAAATTATATATTGTAATATTCTTGATTTTTGCATCAATGAGTGTCATAAGAGATCTATTTCATTTCTATGGATTGATTAATCATTTATAATGGGGCATCTTGATTTTTATTTTTATATATTTATTAGTGTAGGAAAGTGAATAAATTTGAATTTTGATTTGTAAACAACAATTAGAAATATTTGGGAGAATTTCCTTCTTTTTTCCTCAAATTTGATTTTTCAATGTAATGCATTTAGAGTCTTTCAATGAAAAAAAAAAAAAAAATTGAATTCTTAACTATACAGTTTTTAAAGTACCTAGAATTTAGGTACATTTCTTAAGTGTAGTACATTAGATATTATTAAATTCAAATAAAGATGTGCATTCAATTTAATTATTCTTGAAAAACATAATATTGTTTGTGTTTTATTGGTAAATGGCTAAATACAACCAAGTTATATTAGGAATTTAATATATTGTATCTAGCGAACTGTACCTAGGTTTTACTATCTCCCACCTGGCCACCTTTACTGTTTGATGTATTGCATTAAGGTTTTGCAGACAAGTTCTATCATATCTATCTAAACGGTATACTCATTCAAAAAATGGAAAAAGCTTTTGAACATATGAGGAGATGTGGAAAATTTGAATAAATAAATTAAAAATTAAAAGTGATAAATAGAAAAAGCCTCTGAACATGCGCGTAGCGCTTGTGAAGAGGCTAGTAATACTATTAAGAGGATTGATACCCTTATGTCCACTTTAATGTACTGACAAAAATACCCCTCACATCTTCCAATTTTCCCAATTTAATCATTGATTTCAAATAATAATGTGTCTTAGAAATAAGGGTATAATAGTCACATTCCTATATAAAAAATTGTCCACTTTAGTGCACGGACTAAAATAACCTTATATTTTAGATCTATTGATTTGCGTTTAAAATAAAAATTAAAGGTTAAAAGAGTAATTTATTGAACTTCAAAAATTTAAAAATTAAAAAAAATAAATTTTTCACTTTCATTTTTCACGTTTTTTTTTTTTTTTTTCTCTCTCTTACATCTCCCTTATCTACTCCACTTTCTAATTTCCCACTTCCCACTAACTTCACAACTCCTCATTTACTGATGTTTTGGATCTCCCTCCCCTTTTTTTTTTTTCATGTTCACAAATAAAAATCCTTCCTTTCTCTACTTCTCCCTAAACCCAAAATTTCCAATTAAAAATTTCATCTAACTATTTCAAAAATTTAACTGTCAATAACTTATTTAGTTATGATGATGCGTAAAATCAGCACGATCGTCCAACACTGGTTCTCTCAGATGGAAGACCTGAAACAAGGAACAACAATGACGACGGTAGGAAAACACCGGTGGGGTGCCGGCCAAAGTTCCTCCGATGCCTTTGTCAGAGATCTGGTGGAAAGTGGTTAACAAGTAAATAAAAGTGTTTAGGCTAATAGTGTGCGTACCTGCTGTCTTTCTGATGTGAGGTTTATATAGATCCTCCAAAAATTAGCCGTTGAGCCCTCTTTAATTCTTTCCTTAATTGGACTTGAATGGGGGTCTTTATGAAGACAGTTACAATATGTCAGGGATATTGTCATTAATGGGAACATAACGCTTTTGGCATTTAATTACGTTCATGGAGTGTGGTCTTCAGTGAGCAGAGGGGGGAATGTGTCAAGGACGATGCATAAGGTCGTCCCTGCGTATGCTCATCGTAGAATAAGGTGCATATATATTCGTCTGTTAGTTTGGTGGTATACTCGTCCATGTCGTTCTTTTAATGTCCGACGGTCGATGTTGTATGGTCGTCGTTGTATCAAGGTCGTCAAGACAGTCGAGGGAGATAGGGTCGTCCATCATTTGGACGTTGACTCATCAAGTTACACTTGTTTATCTAGTTACCCTTATCAAGATTATATTAATATTTATATCTCTGTTACTATCCTTTCTTAGTTTTTTTTTTTTTTTTTTCGGTTGCCCTCTGACAATGTGCAGTATTTGGAATACGTTCCTGTGGTGCTGGAGTGGACAGCAACTATCGAGGCACGTGGTTCAAATTCATATGCGGATATGACGAGTTACGGTGCAACTAACGAGGCATGTGATCGGGATTCATCTTGGAGTAGGACGAGTTATGGTCAATACTACTATTATTGCGATCAAGGATTCCAAGGAAATCCTTATCTTTCCACGGGATGTGAATGTAAACTTCAAATACGAACAGCTTTGATTTTCGTTTAGTCATATAGTTTTTACATTACATGCCTAATTAAATTTAATTTGAGATAAAAGGTAGCTATTTCGCTCTACTCTTGAAGTCTACGTACCACTTACACAAAATAAGATTCTTTCTATTTGAAAATCTCGTAATTGGTCATATGTCAGATTTTATTTGTTAGGAATTTGAAATGATGTAGTAATATGTATACTGTTAGATCTGTAATATTTAATTTAGACCATAAAATAGATTCTCTCCATTTCATTTCAAATGGAAAGAATCATTTTCCCATATAAAACATGTATATTTCTTTCTTTCTTTTTTTTTTTTTTTTTTCTTTTTTTCTTCTTCTGTTTTATGTTTTCTCCTGACTAAATTCAGACAAAAAATGTATTTTGACAGAATATATTCTTTTTGGAAATAAAATTTGGTATTTATATTGAAATTATTATTAAAAAGTAATTATTGTACTAAATGAAATTACATTTGGTTATGTTGAAAATTTCATAAGTAAAAAAAAAAAATGTGACATGCACTGCACTGACTTACTATATATAAATGATATTGTATAATAAAATGGCTATGTGCAATGCAAGTTACCAGTTTCCACCAGTTACAATTAAGAGAAAATAAGTCACATTGGTAAATTTTGTCATTACAAATAGCTTAGGAGTCAATAACACAAAATTGAAAGTACAAGGATCAGATTGCTGACTCAAACCCCACGTAATGTTTTTGTAATTTGACTTTTTATTAATTTTTCTGTTATCTTATTCCTATTAGATATAAATGAATGCGAAAATGAGACACTCAATTATTGCGCCCAACAGGACAGTTTGTGTGAGAATACAGGAGGTAGTTTCAAATGCAACAAGCGAAAATCTCCATTGAAGATACCCATTATAGGTATGTCCCTATACTCATTAAATTTGGAAAATGAATAAGAAGATCATCGTTGTGTAGCTGAGAGCTTTGCTAAGAAGTGATTATGCTGAATGAAATTGCGTTTGGTTAAACAAAATGTAGAATGCATTTTTAATATTATATATTATGCAATTAAATACTTGAGAATGTTTTTTCAATTATATATTATGCAATTTGTTATTTTCTTAAAATAATTATCATAAGGCACATAAGACACACACAAAAATACCTTATACTTCAAATTAATGTCTAATATAAAAAATTGGAATACTTACACTTTACCCACTTGTGGTTTAGGTAAAATATAGTTATCCTTAAAAAATTAATATACTTGCATGAACAAATTTAAAAATAAACAATTTTTATGATTTTCTGTAGCAAACCAATCAAATTAATCTATATTTAACTAAATTTTATTTTAAGAAAAATTATATTTTAATCCCCATAGCTTAGGGGACTTAACAAATTAAACTTTTATAGTCCATGATTAACTATGTGTACATAAATTTTATGTTCTCACTCTTCTTTCCTTCCCTTTCTTTTTTCTTTCTTTAATTTCTCTCACTTGCTTTAATTAATGATTGTTGGAATAAGTAATGCTCTTGATGGGTCCCACTTACTTTAGCAAATCTCAGAATCAAAAGCTAAAATCAAAATTAAAAAAAAAATGTGTATTCTAACTTCTGCTCTAGAAATGCGGATTCTGACTTCTGCTAAAAAAATGTATATTTTGCATTTATCAAAATTTTAACAAAACACTTCAACTTTTCTTTTAAATGTATTTCATGCATAAAAATCCGAGATAACTGTTTTGTTTTGAGCAGAGGAATCAAAGACTACCTTAGTTTATTTGGTTTTGCTTAGCTTAATAGATCATGACTGGGAATGGCTTGGGTTTCCTACCTTTTGAGTAGAATGTTGGGTTTTGGTGTGGCTTGTATTTAGCCACGTGAATGGTGCATCAGATGGGATTACTACCCATGTTTACTTAATCAACAATTGTGGATTATATTTAAAAGAAAGAAGAATAAGATAGGTAGAGGCATATGAGATTGTAACTCATATGTTCCTACAAGTCTTACATGTCGGTTACTTTAAGAAATTAGTTCTGACCTTAGCCGAAAGTAAGCTGCACAAATATAGAGAATTGTTGACTTAGTGGCACAAGCTCATTAAAGTTGATTGACAAGCTATGTGCCTATGGAATAGATGGGCAGCAAATTGTAGGCTCTTTGATGAGTCATTCAAGCATGCTTTGTACATGTGGGCCACAACATGTGAAAGAGAGAAAGAGAAAGAAATTGTCATGGCAAGCTATGTACCTGTAGAATAGGTGGGGGGACAAATTGATGAGCCATTGTCTCTCGTGGGCCGCAACATGTGAAAGAGAGAAAGAAAGAGAGAGAGAAATTGCCAATTTCTCTATAAAATTTGGATTTAAATGCATGCAATACTCAAAAAGTATTATGTGGGTGTAATTTGTTTTTTTTTTTTTTCTCATATTTTCAAAACTTTTTTATTTTTTGTTTTTTGAATTTTTTAATAATTTTTTATTAAATGATTGAGATTGAAAATTAAGAAGTTAACTTTTAATCTCAATCGCTCAATTAATATTGCATGTAATACCAATTACATAAGATATGATCCATAAAATTTTTCCTAACATGTTCTTTTTCAAATATTTTATTTTTTCGCTACCACAAATTCTAGAATAAGGCCGGCCCTAGGGTAAGCCCAACAAGCCCTGGGTTAGGGCAACCCCCTCCATGGAGCAACCAAAATAAAAAATAAAATTTATTAATATACGTATAAAAAAATAAAAAATAAAAACCTTTAAGGCAACTTAGAACTAGCAAAGAATCCTGATAGATCTCGTTTTTTCCTCTCAATACCTTTACTATGCTTCACCTTAGCCAATCACCCCTCATTGAGATGAAAAATAAAGAAGAAGAAGAAAGGGACGAAATTGACCAAATAGAGGCATTATCTACTTTTCTTTTTGTTCCAAACTAATCTTCAAACAAAATCTCACCTGTACCTAAAATTTCCTAATCTCTCTCAACATCTTCAGAAGGTCGAGTCTTCTATGTATTTTGGCTTAGAGAGGACTTTTTTTTTTTAATCTTATTTCTCTTATGAATAGTTAGGTGGTATGATTTTACTTTGTCAGGTGAAAGGACTTCACGTCGTCTACCCCTTTTTTTTTTTTTTTTTTTTGTTCTTCTTCTTTTTAAGTTAGATTTAAGCTCATATGGTTAGTTCTTGATTTTGGCCTGTTGGGTTTATTGTTAAGTCTTTCACATATTAGTTGGGTTTATATTTGGATCTTATTTTGCATCAAAAATAATTATTTTAGTAAAATATTATTCAAATATTCAATTCATAATTTATTATTATTTTTTTTTTTAACATTGATTATAGAAAAATGGCCATTGTAGGCTTTTTTTCTATAATCATATGTGATACTAACTCTTTGATGTGTTTGTGTGATTGTTTGAATGAGCCTAGTCATGCACCATATGATTTGTTTGAAAAAAAAATTCACATGTGATGTAAGACCATGTGATTTTTTTTCTTCTTTTTTTTTGTTATTAACATTAATGATTTTTTTAATGGATATATATATATATATATATTATGTAATTCAAGCTAAAATCACAATGTAATCTTCATTTTGCATAATTTTTTTTATACTGTTTTTTTAATATTTAATAATAAGTGAGTAATCAAAATTTCGACGAGCTTAGGCAACCCAAACCTTGGGACCGGCCCTGTCTAGAAATATTGGTTAATATTCCTCATATTGAATGGATTTAAAAGAAAACAACTATATTGCATGCATTTCTAAATTACATGCACGTTTAGAAGATGAAGAAGCAGACATAAGAATTCTATTAGCTTTTTCTTTTGGTAATGTATCACTAAAGATAAAATTATGCATCATATATATTTTGATAGTTTCAGAGTTGTAGTTGAATTGTATTTCTCATCACTCTTCTATGTTTTTCTAATTAAAAATTTACCAAAACCATTTTAATATGATTTTTTTTTTTTAATTATCGAAGGTTATAAATCTATTGGGAAAAGGCAATTTTCTCTATAAATTTGTAGAATTCTTCATTTCAATTTAGATTTTAGAATCTATTATTATAAAGGTTTTTATAGTACTCTTTAATGTTGTATTAAGAGAGGACAACTTCTCTTTTTCACTCTTGTTCACTAGAAAGGGGTAAAGAGTTTGACTGGATGCTTTGATTGAAGTCCACATATATAACACAAAGGAGAAAGTTTAACTACAATTGACCCAGAAATGGCTGTCCATTTGGTAATGCGAATTACTCTCTTAATTATGTTACATCATCTCTCTATTAACAACATAAACAATTAAACTAACAAATTTAGATGGACGGATCACTAACGCTCATTTCTTAAACTTTAAGGACCAATTACGCTTAATTCAAACTAAAAGCATTCAGTGAGTATACTTTAGGGACCAACAATATATTTTATACTACATCAATCAAAACTCACAACGTTTTTAATTTAATTTAATTTTTTTCTTCTAAAATAACTTTTTTTTTTTTTTTTTTGGAATGATTTTGATTGTTGCGATAGCATTTAAATTTACGGCGTCCGCTTATGATGATTGCTCTTACCATCAGGTCAAGACACCAATCGGTTTTTGATGTAGACGAGATTTGAACCCAGATCTCTTGCATAAAAGACTTTACCAATTGAGCTAACATAACAAAAATTTAAAATGAAAATAAATTAAACACAATCTGATATGTGATATATTACAAGGAATATTATCTTATTCTATATTACAGTTGGTGGAATAAAAAGTGAAATAAAAAAAAATTGAGATAAAGAATATTTATTCAAGTTATACACACAAGTAAAAACTTGTCCTCTAGAATCAAACAAATTCCTAAAGTTTAGAGATGACTCTTGTGCTACGACTTTTCTTACACCTTCTATTGTTCTATCTTTTGGAAAATGATCGCAAGCAACTCCATCATTATTAATAGACAATGACTGACACTAAAAAATTGTACAAATTAATTCAATGAAAAATATGGTTTGTTGAGGGAAATTAATGCCCAGTGTTTCATGGCAGCTTCTTTAAAATTCCACTGATTGCAATTTAGGGACCCACGCGTTTTGTGAAAATATCTTGTAAGGCTACATATACGTGGTTTGCTTTGTTGAACTCTAATTGACCCAGAAATGGCTGTCCATTTGGTAATGCTTTTAAAAGTCGTGAACTCGTGATCGAGTATAAGAGTGAGTTGTCATAGTCGAACACATGGAACCCACAATGGTTAAGGCAGACCAATGAATGTAAAATTAAAATTAAAATTAAAATGAAGTTCATCCTTCTGTAATGCCGTACACTCATTCAGTCGTACAAAGTGACTAAGTTGGAATCTTATTAATTATGTGGTTGTTATGCAGTGAATTTCTGTCCATTTAAAAATTCTAAGTAATTGAAGGCAAAATCTCATAAGATGCGGAAAAGTATCTTGTCTAGATATATTTTTGGGTAAATTACACTGACACCCTCTTCTTTTAGAAAAATTAGACTCTCTACACTCTAATTTGGAGAAATGACACTCCGCTCCTAAATTTTCAAAATAATTAACACTCAGCCCCAAAAGAAGGGGGTGTCACTTAGTTTAGTTGACCCACAAGGTGCACGGCGAAGGATGATGATTGATTATGGAAAATTGATTGAGATTTTTGATAGTATCATCAATGAACGAGTACAATTAAGAGCTTCATCAAAAGGTTCTAAGGCAAGCAATGATGTATTAGGCTCCTTCCTCAATCTCATTGAAGAAGATAATTCATAAATAAGCTGCAATGATTTCAAACATTTGCTTTTGGTAATTGACTATCTTTCTTACCTATGAACACATAATAATCTTTTCTTTGACATCTTCTTCTTTTTTTTTTTTTTTTTTTTTTTTTTTTTTTTTATGACTTGTCAAATTTTAGCCACATCAGTCGACACTTCATCAGTCCAAATCATCACTTAACGGTGGCTTCTAATTGAATTTAATGAAAGGTGCAATTTGAAAGCTAAAAAGAGTTAGGGGGCCAAAATGACAAGTTTTGAAGTTAAGGGGCCAAAATGAAAACACCCCCAAAGTTAGAAGGCCAAAAGTTGACTTTAGTCTTACTATTATTATATGTTTTGGGTTGGTTAATGTGGTTGATAAAATTAGGGCTGGAGATGGCAAAGTACCAAGATTTGCAAACACACCTAAATCGGATTAGCGATTTCACTGGCAATTGAGTCAGGATGTTGAGGACGACGTCATGTGGAAGTTCCTTTGAAGGAAACGACGGCGTTTTTCTTGTTGGCTCCAATTCCAATTCTTCGAGGCGTTGCATTTCGATACTATCTGAGTCTAAAAACACAGAAGAAAGGATATGGTGTCTTAAGAAATGAGAGTGTGCAAGTTAATGGGCTTGTGAGAGTTTGACCTTAAACCAAGCCCACGCAAGGCCCATTTTAAAATTAGGTGTTTTGGTTTTCGTTTCCTCTTTTTTTATGGTTTTGGGTTAAGGGCCAAACTTGTTAAAAAATTATTATTATTATTATTTTGTGCCAAACATGACTCTTCTGAAGTTTATTTAAAAAATGCATTGATTCAAAATCGTCTATGTCCAAATTTTTTTTTTTTTTTTTTAAATTTAAAAAACATGTAAAAGTTGTATTTACAAAAGACGACTTTTGACCAAATTTTTCTTAAATTTAAAAAACACATAAAAGTCGTCTTTTGTAACAATCAGAAGTCGTATTTCTCAAAGACGATTGAATTAGTCCATTTTTCAAATAAACATAACAAGAGTCATGTTTGGTAAAAAAAAAAAACATTTTTTAGCAAGTTTGGCCTTTGGTTATATAATCTGAATTTATAAGTCGGTGATTAAAATTTAAATTTTGAAAGACTTGAATATTTTTTATTCCCTAATTTTAATATCTCAATATTATTATTTAAAGAATTGTTGAGAGAAATAGTTTTATGTTTTATTGATTGCATATTATCTAATACTATTAAGAGGATTGATACCCTTATGTCCACTTTAATGTACTGACAAAAATACCCCTCACATCTTCCAATTTTTCCAATTTAATCATTGATTTCAAATAATAATGTGTCTTAGAAATAAGGGTATAATAGTCACATTCATATACAGAAAATTACCCACTTTAGTGCACGGACTAAAATAACCTCATATTTTAGATCTATTGATTTGCGTTTAAAATAAAAATTAAAGGTTAAAAGAGTAATCTACTAAACTTCACAAATTAAAAAGTTAAAAAGATCACATTTTCACGTTCATGTCTCGCGATTTTTTTTTAGTCTCCCTTTTTTTTTTTTTTTTTTTTTTCTCTTACATCTCTCTTATCTACTCCACTTTCCACTTTCCCACTTCCCACTAACTTCACAACTCCTCATTTACTCACATTTTGGACCTCCCTCCCTCCTTTTTTTTTTTTTTTTTTGCATGTTCACAAATAAAAATCCTTCCGTTCTCTACTTTTCCCTAAACCCAAAATTTCCAATTAAAAATTTCATCTAACTATTTCAAAAATTTAACCGTTAATAACTTATTTAGTTACACTTGGTTATCCAGTTAAGATTATATTAATATTTATATCTCCGTTACTATTCTTTCTTAGTTTTTTTTTCTTTGGTTGCCCTCTGACAATGTGCAGTATTTGGAATACGTTCCTGTGGTGCTGGAGTGGACAGCAACTAACGAGACATATGGTCCGAATTCATATTGGGCAATGACGAGTTACGGTGTAGACTTTTATTATTGCAATCGTGGATTCCAAGGAAATCCTTATCTTCCCACAGGATGTGTAGGTAAACTTCAAATACGAACAGCTTTGATTTTCGTTTAGTCATATAGTTTTTACATTACATGCCTAATCTATACTATAATATAAAACCAAAGCTTTTTGACTTTTGGTTGACCTCATCATGTTGCGCCACATAAGTTTTTGAAATCTCACAATTTTACACCTCTTTATTTTAATATATATTTTCTAATTGAATTTAAATTTTATTCTATAATTAAACATTCCATTAGAATTTTGACACCTCATATTTTTTTTAATATAAAATATATTATTCCATATATAAAACACAATTATAATTAATGTCTAATACTAAAATATATTCTATAAATAAACACAATATAAATATCTTTTAATAATAATCATAATTATCAATTTTCATCAAGATTTTTAAAGTTCTTTTTTTTTTTTTTTTTTCTTATGTATTTCATTTAATTTTGTTGCTGGCAATGGAGAAAGATTGATAGATTTGTTATAATGAAACCATGTGAGCTTGAAATAAGTTATGAAAATTATTTAGGTTTGATCATATAATCATGTGTCCATGTATTTATTTGTCTTTCTTCTTATTAAGTATCTTTTATTTTATTTTTGAATGGAAACATGATCCATATGGTAAATATAAACATGAATCGTGTTTTATAAAAATTGGACTATATTCAACTTATGCCAAAAGAAAAATTACATTATATTAAATTTTAATTATCCTATGGTAAATACTTTCTTAGTTATTTTTTTAAACTAAAAAGTAGGATCTATCCTAAATCCGATTCGTAAAGTCTCTTTATCGATCTTACCTACAATATTTTGAACTACAAAAAATTTAAAATATATATATATATATATTTAAAAAAAAAAAATAAAAGAAATCAAAATTAATTTAGATTCTATTTTCAATAATTTTCCTGTGCATTGCATAGGTTTGCGACTAGTTAAATTTAATTTGAGATCAAAGGTAGTTATTTCGCTCTACTCTTGAAGTCTACATACCACCTATATAAAATAAGATTATTTTCATTTGAAAATCTCATAATTGGTCATAGTTCAGATTTTATTTGTTAGAAATTTGAAATGATGCGACAATATGTATACTTTTAGATCTGTAGTATTTAATCTAGACCATAAAATAAACTCTCTCCATTTCATTTCCAATGGAGAGAATCATTTTCCCATATAAAACATGTATATTTCTTTCTTTCTTTTTTCTTCTTCTGTTTTATGTTTTCTCTTGACTAAATTCGGACAAAAAATGTATTTTGATAGAATATATTTTTTTTGGAAATAAAATTTGGTATTTATATTGAAATTATTATTAAAAAGTAATTATTGTACTAAATGAAATTACATTTGGTTATGGTGGAAATTTCATAAATTAAAAAAAAAATGTCACATGCACTGACTTACTATATATAAATGATTTTGTATAATAAAATGGCTATGTGCAATGCAAGTTACCAATTTCCACCAATTACAATTAAGAGAAAATAAGTCACATTGGTAAATTTTGTCATTACAAATAGCTCAGGAGTCAATAACCCAAAATTGAAAGTACAATGATCAGATTGCAGCTGACCCAAACCCCACGTAATGTTTTTGTAATTTGACTTTTTATTAATTTTTCTGTTATCTTTTTTTTTTTTTTTTTTTGATGAGTTTTTTCTGTTATCTTATTCCTATTAGATATAAATGAATGCGAAAATGAGACACTCAATTATTGTGCCCAACAGGACAATTTGTGTGAGAATACAGGAGATAGTTTCAAATGCAACAAGCGAAAATCTCCATTGAAGATACCAATTATAGGTATGTCCCTATACTCATTAAATTTGGAAAATGAATAAGAAGATCATCGTTGTGTAGCTGAGAGCTTTGCTAGGAAGTGCTTATGTTGAATGAAATTGCGTTTGGTTAGACAAAGTGTAGAATGCATTTTTAATATTATATATTATGCAATTAAACACTTGAGAATGTTTTTTCAATTATATATTTTGCAATTTGTTATTTTCTTAAAATAATTATCATAAGGCACATAAGACACACACAAAAATATCTTATACTTCAAATTAATGTCTAATATAAAAAAATTGGAATAATTACATTTTACCCACTTGTGGTCTGGGTAAAATATAGTTATCCTTAAAAAATATAATACACTTGCATGAACAAATTTAAAAATAAAAAATTTTTACGATTTTCTGTAGCAAACCAATCAAATTAATCTATATTTAACTAAATTTTTTTTTAAGAAAAATTATATTTTAATCCCCATAGCTTAGTGGACTTAACAAATTAAACTTTTATAGTCCATGATTAATTATGTGTACATAAATTTTATGTTCTCACTCTTCTTTCCTTCCCTCCCTTTCTTTTTCTTTCTTTAATCTCTCACTTGCTTTAATTAATGGTTGTTGGAGTAATTAATGCTCTTGATGGGTCCCACTTGCTTTAGCAAATCTCAGAATCAGAAGCTAAAATCAGAATTTAAAAAAATGTGTATTCTGACTTTTGTTCTAGAAATGTGGATTCTGACTTCTGCTAAAAAAAATGTACATTTTGCATTTACCAAAATCCCAACCAAACACCTCAACTTTTTTTAAAAATGTATTTCATGCATAAAAATTTGAGATATCTATTTTGAGTAGAGGGATCAAACACTACTTTAGTTTATTTGGTTTTGCTTAGCTTAATAGATCATGATTGGGAGTGACTTGGGTTTCCTACCTTTCGATTAGAATGTTGGGTTTTGGTGTGGCTTGTATTTAGCCACATGAATGGTGCATCACATGGGATTACTACCCCTGTTTACTTAGTCAACAATTGTGGATTATATTTAAAAGAAAGAAGAAAAGGGTGCATGTATTGCACGTAGGAGGAGGCATGTGGGATTGTAACTCATATGTTCCTACAAGTCTTACATGTCGGCTACTTTAAGAAATTGGTTCTCACCTTATCCAAAAGTAAGCTGCACAAATATAGAGAATTGTTGACTTAGTGGCACAAGCTCATTAAAGGTGATTGACAAGCTATGTGCCTATGGTATTGGGCAGAAAATTGTAGGCTCTTTGATGAGTCATTCAAGCATGCTTTGTACACTAGTCCGGCTTACCTCCAGTGTGAAATTCACTGGAGCTCTCCTATTAAAAGAAAGGAAATGCTGCCACATCATTTTTATTGTAATTAAGGGTGTAGAGTAAGCCACGTATGTTTGTTTTTTGTTCTCTTGTTTTTTTCTTTTCCCCTTCCCAGTCTCTTTCTTTCTCCTCTGCCTTCTTCCTCCTTCTTCTTCGCTACCACAAGCTCATTCAAGCATGCTTTGTCTCCTCGTGGGCCGCAACATGTGCAAGAGAGAAAGAAAGAGAGAGAGAAATTGTGTTGGCAATTTCTCTATAAAATTTTTCCTAACGTGTTCTTTTTCAAAATATTTTATTTTTTTGCTACCTCGAATTCTAGAAATATTGGTTAATATTCCCAACATAGAATGGATTTAAAAGAAAACAACTATATTACATGCATTTCTAAATTACATGCACGTTTAGAAGATGAAGCAGATATAAGAATTCTATTAGCTTTTTCTTTTGGTAATGTATCACTAAAGATAAAATTATGCATCATATATATTTTGATAGTTTCAGAGTTGTAGTTGAATTGTATTTCTCATCACTCTTCTATGTTTTTCTAATTAAAAATTTACTAAAACCATTTTAATATGATTTCTTTTTTTAGTTATCGAAGGTTATAAATCTATTGGCAAAAGACAATTTTCTCTATAATTTGTAGAATTCTTCATTTCAATTTAGATTTTTGAATCTATTATTATAAAGATTTCTATACTACTCTTTAATGTTGTATTAAGAGAGGACAACTTCTCTTTTTCACTCTTGTTCACTAGAAAGGGGTAAAGAGTTTGACGGGATGCTTTGATTGAAGTCCACATATATAACATAAAGGAGAAAGTTTAACTACAATTGACCCAGAAATGGCTGTCCATTTGGTAATGCGAATAACTTTCTTAATTATGTCACATCATCTCTCTGTTAACAACATAAACAATTAAACTAACAAATTTAGATGGACGGATCACTAACGCTCATTCCTTAAACTTTAAGGACCAATTACGCTCAATTCAAACTAAAAGTGTTCAGTGAGTTTACTTTAGGGACAAACAATATATTTTATACTACATCAATCAAAACTCACAACGTTTTTTATTTTATTTTATTTTATTTTTTTCATCTAAAATAACTAAGATTTAAAATTGAAACAAATTAAACACAATCTAATATGTGATATATTATAAGGAATATTATCTTATTCCATATTACAGTTGGTGGAATAGAAAGTGAAATGAAAAGATTGAGATAAAGAATGTTTATTCAAGTTATACACACAAGTAAAAACTTGTCCACTAAAATCAAACAAATTCCTAAAGTTTAGTGATGACTCGTGTGTTACGACTTTTCTTACACCTTCTATTATTCTATCTTTTGGAAAATGATCGGAAGCAACTCCATCATTATTAATCGACAATGACTGATACTAGAAAATCGTACAAATTAATTCAGGGAAAAATATGGTTTGTAGAGGGAAATTAATGCCCAGTGTTTCATGGCAGCTTCTTTAAAATTCCACTGATTGCAATTTAGGGACCCACGCGTTTTGTGAAAATATCTTGTAAGGCTACATATACATGGTTTGCTTTGTTGAACTCTACTTGACTCAGAAATGGCTGTCCATTTGGTAATGCGAATTGCTTTCTTACTTCTGCTTACATATGAGTTAGCAGAAGCAGCAGCACCACCTATGGTAAAACACAATTGTACAAGTAGTTGTGGAAATGTTACCAAAATTCCATACCCGTTTGGAATTGGACCCAGTTGCTACATCTTCGAATTATTGTACGGTTGGGAGAAGTGGTGGTGTGAATATGACAGGAAGTCCTTTTTACTTCTCGTCATATCGGAATACATTCATTTCGGTTGGTTGCGACCACATGGCCATAATGACCGGTATTGATCCTATGGTGGTGACCGGGTGCAAATCGGATTGCAATAATAAAAGCATGACAGACCAGAAATGCTCGGGCTTCAACTGCTGCCGGACCACAGTACCTGATGGGATCCAAGTACTTAATGTAGATTTCAAAAGTATAAAAGAAGATAAAGCCAGTGGAGAATGCAAACATGCCTGGATAGCAGAGGACAAATGGTTGGACTCAAACAAAACAGATCCCTTTGACGATGTGAAGTATTTGGAATACGTTCCTGTGGTGCTGGAGTAAACAACTAACGAGACACGTGGTCCGAATTCATATTCGGATGTGACGAGTTACGGTGCAGACTACTATTATTGCCCTTATGGATACGAAGGAAATCCTTATCTTCCCACGGGATGTGAAGGTAAACTTCAAATACGAACAGCTTTGATTTTCGTTTAGTCATATAGTTTTTACATTACATGCCTAATTAAATTTAATTTGAGATCAAAGGCAGTTATTTCGCTCTACTCTTGAAGTTTACGTACCACCTGCACAAAATAAGATTATTTCCATTTGAAAATCTCGTAATTGGTCATAGTCCAGATTTTATTTGTTAGGAATTTGAAATGATGTGACAATATGTGTACTGTTAGATCTGTAGTATTTAATCTAGACCATAAAATAAACTCTCTCCATTTCATTTCAAATGGAGAGAATCATTTTCCCATATAAAACATGTATATTTCTTTCTTTCTTTTTTCTTTTTTTTTTTCTTCTTCTTTGTTTTATGTTTTCTTTGACTAAATTCAGGCAAAAAATGTATTTTGCAGAATATATTCTTTTTGGAAATAAAACTTGGTATTTATATTAAAATTATTATTAAAAAGTAATTATTGTACTAAATGAAATTACATTTGGTTATGTTGAAAATTTCATAACAAAAAAAAAATGTCACATGCACTGCACTGACTTACTATATATAAATGATTTTGTATAATAAAATGGCTATTTACAATACAAGTTACCAGTTTCCACCAGTTACAATTAAGAGAAAATAAGTCATATTGGTAAATTTTGTCATTACAAATAGTTCAGGAGTCAATAAAACAAAATTGAAAGTACAAGGATCAGTTTGCAACTGATCAAAACCCCACGTAATGTCTTTGTAATTTGACTTTTTATTAATTTTTTTGTTATCTTATTCCTATTAGATATAAATGAATGCGAAAATGAGACGCTCAATCATTGCGCCGATCTGGACAGATTGTGTGAGAATACAGAAGGTAGTTACAATTGCAACAAGCGAATATCTCCATTGAAGATAGCCATTATAGGTATGTCCCTATACTCATTAAATTTGGAAAATGAATAATAAGATCATTGTTGTGTAGCTAAGAGCTACTCTAGCATAAGGTCCATGAATTATTATTGTGTAGCTAAGAGCTACTCTAGCATAAGGTCCATGAAATTTAAGAGGGACAATAGAAAAATTTTCATCCATTGTAACTTTGGTGATATATAATTCTAATCTCCTTTTAATTCTAAAAGAATTCTTATGTTTTTTTAATATCTTTAATGGTTTTTATGTTTCTTTCTCTCGCATTGAATAAGCACCCCTCTTACTTCTTTTTCTAACTGGGCAAAAAAATGTGTACTTTTAGGCTGCGTTTGGATCGTCTACTTTAGGAATACATTCTAGAGAATGCATTTCATTTTTCTAACTCGGCAAATAGATGTGTACTTTTAGGTTGCGTTTGGATCATCTACTTTGAGAATACATTCTAGAGAATGCATTCCTGTATTCTATGGCATGCATTCTTTAGAATGCATTTTGCTGAAAATAGTGTGTTTGGTAAAATACTGAAACTTTTGCTAAGAAGTGATTATGCTGAATGAAATTGCGTTTGGTTAGACAAAGTATAGAATGCATTTTTAAAATTATATATTATGCAATTTAACACTTGAGAATGTTTTTTCAATTATATATTTTGCAATTTGTTATTTTCTTAAAATAATTATCATAAGGCACATAAGACACACACAAAAATACCTTATACTTTAGAAAAACCACACCTCTGCAACCCTTTGGAAAACCACACCTCTATCTCTTTGTTCTTAGCTGCCACGCCCCCCCCTCCCACCGAAACCTCTCTCTCTCCCCTCAATTCTCACTATAAAAAAAAAAATATCGACTTATTGCTGTGGACTTTTTAGAGGTGGTTTCGTAAATCCGCCTCTATATGTTTATACTAGCTATTGTGGTGGTTTTAATAACTGTCTCAATAGAGAGATTTATATCGGCAGTTTATTTAGTTATATATAGCAGTGGTTTAATATACCACCTCAATAGATCTCTCTCTACCCTGCGCCTAAACCTAGACTTTTCTCTCCACTGTCCAAACAACAAAGTTATTAGTGGTTATTTAGGGAGAGATGATTTTCAAGAGTGGATTAAGGAAAAGGGATACGTAAAGGATATTATTTAAAGGAGAAGTTGGGAGACATTGAATAATGGAAGAAAATAAAGAAGAAATTAGTGAAGGATTTGGGTTGATCCCGCACAATAGTGAAGGTTGATTTTTAGTGATGAGAAATGCTATACAATTTTTTATTTTTTTAAAGTAGTAAATTTTGAAAGAATTTTTCCAATTAGGTGTTTAAGCTCATGTAAGGCATGATTGTCCAGACACATGTCACAAAGTTAGATGAGGTAATGAGAAAAAAACAACTTGGAGACAAAATGTCCCAAATCAAAAACCCATATTGTGCCATTTAAAACACAATACACAATACACCATTCACCATTGTACATATTACTTGAAAAATCACGCACCTAATAGTAAGGCATGATTGGCTAGGGACATGTTCCAAAGTTAGGTGAAACCACATAACTGGAAAAACATAAATATAAGAAATAAAAATTGGGTGACAAAATGTCCCAAACTCAAAAGGCCGCTTAGTGCCATAAAAAATCTAGCACCTAACATTAAAGTTACATTTTCCTTAAACAAATGGGGGAAAGATGTTTCCGATTTATTATGCCTTTTTTCAAAATCATTTTACAATTATTCATATTCCTATATGGCCCAAATTGGGTTGATGTGATATCTTTTTCAATTGCTTAACTTATGCAGTTACTGGTACAATCCTTGGGGTATTGTCTCTACTCATTATTACATGGTGGCTATGCAAAGTGATAAAGAGAAGAAAAAAAATGAAGCTCAAGAAAAAATTCTTCAAAAGGAACGGTGGTTTATTATTACAACAACAATTATCATCAAGTGAAAACAATGTTCAGAAGACAAAATTATTCAATTCAAAGGAGTTAGAAAATGCAACTGATCGTTTTAACAAAAACAGAATACTTGGTAAGGGTGGGCAAGGTATGGTTTACAAAGGAATGTTAGTTGATGGAAGAATTGTGGCAATTAAAAAATGCAACACAGTGGATGAAGGGAATCTTGAACAATTCATTAACGAGATTATCATTCTTTCACAAATCAACCACAGAAATGTAGTTAAGCTACTCGGGTGTTGTTTAGAGACGCAAGTTCCTTTGTTAGTTTATGAATTCATTCCTAATGGCACACTTTTTCAGTATCTCCATGAAGAGAATGAAGAGTTTCCATTGCTAACATGGGAAATGCGCTTAAGGATTGCCACGGAAGTTGCAGGAGCTCTTTCTTACTTACACTTAGCAGCTTCATTACCCATTTATCATCGAGACATAAAATCTTCCAACATTCTCCTTGATGAAAAATATAGAGCAAAAGTAGCAGACTTTGGGACTTCAAAATCAGTGACCATTGACCAAACTCATGTAACCACGCTAGTATATGGTACTTTTGGGTACTTGGATCCAGAATATTTTCAAACAAGCCAGTTTACAGACAAGAGTGATGTTTACATTTTTGGGGTAGTCCTTGTTGAGCTTTTAACTGGAGAAAAACCAGTTTCTTCAACAAGATCACAAGAAAGTAGAAATTTATCTACATATTTCATTCATTCAGTAAAGGAGAATCGCCTCTTTGATATTCTTGATACTCAAGTAAGGAATGAGGAAAATAAAAAAGAGGTCGTGGCAATTGCTAACCTTGCAAAAAGATGTTTGCACATGAATGGAAAGAAACGACCTACAATGATAGAGATAGTGATGGAGTTGGGGGGAGTTCAAAAAACATCTCATGTTCAACCAAATTTTGAAGAACTTGAATATGTTACAAATGAAGAAATGGGGCCTTGGAATGATGTTTCTATTTCAACAAGATCAAGTTTACAAGCTGGCACAACTTCATCATCAGACGTCTTGCCACTTTTATCTTTCAACATTGATCAATAAACTATTTGTTTTTGTACTCATTTATTTTTGTTTCATGTTGTAAGTTATTTAACTTCTCTCGCACCTGTCTATTTAATATATTTTACTAGAGACGGAAATTCATGTTGATGGGTTATGTTTGTGTCGCGCCGAAGTGTGGGTATTCTAGTAGTTATGTCAACCTTAACCCGACCCATTCTCATGTCAAAACCTTTCAACCGTAAGACAGCCCATTTATTAAGTAGTTTGAC
>BKZX01028841.1:23983-69839 GCA_014362285.1 Fagus crenata
TTTTTGTAGTTTCCACTTTCCAGACTAAGCTATCACCTACGTTGCATAAAAGACACAAGATACAGAGATGATACAATATAATATGGCCTAAATAAATCAAAGCTATGCATAGAGCCATAGATCCTTAGCTTGCATGTATGACTACACTGGCTACTCGTCAGCCATACATCCAGAATAAATTGAAACTACATACACTCTAGGCTTGTTTAAGGAGTACACAAACATTACTCCTCTGTACGAGTAAGGATGCCTGTGGTTTGGTTACTGATAAGTGATAAGGCCCCCCCATTCGGAAAGGACACGGAAACAAATTATTTGGTTTTAAGGCGAAATATTGAATCCCATTCCATTTGGCTTCAGGTCATTATATTTTTAGTTAGCTTTTTCAGAATTTATAACAATTGTAAATTGGGGTCATTTTGTAGGTGTCAAGGGTGCTCACATGGCATCCAAGTGGATATAACAACAGAATAATGTCATAACTCATATGCATAACAGCATATATTCTTCTTAAGTAAATGAAAGTCTACCCCAAGCTATGCCCAACCAACAGCTAGAGATACCTTAAAATGCAGTCCCCCGATTAAGGCATGATGTTTCAATGCATTATGGTTAGACAAGCATCCCAATGCTACCCAAAACTAATAATTGTCACCCTCAAGTAACAAAGCCCCCAAAGCCATCTTCTTTGATAGCTGCCTGGTAAAAAGAATAATAAGTTAACAGAGCAAATATATAGCAAATTCTTAAGTTAACAAGGAGAATATGACCTTATGGTTTCTCAAATTCTTAGTAATTCCAAGTGTTGCAATTAGAACCTTCTCCACAGGTTACTAAAATATTCCAAAGCAATTCCTTTGAATAAATTTATTGTTGGTTGTGATCCTGTTGGGTGGGCATTTTCTAGTAATGGAGACTTCTCTTTAAATTCAGCTTATATCCCTTGAACCTTCTTGCTATCCCTTTGGACTGGATCTGGAAAACAACACAGAGAATTCAATTGTTTCTTTGGTTGTGTGCAAATAATAGCATCCCAAATAGTGTTGTTTTGGGTTCAAAGAGGCTTTAAATGTTGAGCAAGTTGCAGGTGTGCAATGTTTGTGATAGAGATTTTGAATCTATAGTTCATGTTTTAAGGGATTGCAGTATCTTTAGGACCTTTTGGAACCACTATGGCATCCCTGCCTCACTACTGTCTTCCTTTTCTTTTCCCCTATTGAATTGACTGCTTGTTCTTCACATGTCTACTCTAGTCATCACGGTATACCATAGAGTGTAGTCTTTATGTTTGGTGTATGGTCTCTTTGGTTACACAAAAACAATGTCTACTTTCGTGCACAACCATTCAAACAAGTTACATGAGGTTAGCCTATTTGTACTTTTTTTTTTTTTTTTTTAAATCTATTTCAATGGCCAAACAAATTCTATGCCATCCGATTGTCGTATAAGGTTGGTGACTCGCTTCAAATAATTTTATGTTTTGAAAATCTATAGAATTTACACAATTTAGCAAAAAATATCTAGTGAGATCCTTAGCATAACAAATAAAGATAATTATCTTTTCATATTGGATTGGGTACATATTAGAAAAATTTGTCAAAAATGTGTCTTTTATTTCTTGTAGTATAATTATATAAATTATTAAATTTCGTGACAAACGTACTGACTAATAGAGGTATAGAAACATAAGTTTTTATAAGTAAAAACCACACTAAACTAATATACTCAAACATGTATGTACCATAGGATCAATAGATAATAATATGCAATCAATAAAACATAAAACTATTTCTCTCAACAATTCTTTAAATAATAATATTGAGATATTAAAATTAGGGTACTCAAGTCTTTCAAAATTTAAATTTTAATCACCAAGTCATAAATACAGATTATATAACCAAAGGCCAAACGTGCTAAAAAATGTTTTTTTTTTTTTTTGACCAAACATGACTCTTATGATGTTTATTTGAAAAATTGAGTGATTCAAAATCGTCTTTTTCAAAGACGATTTTTCCTGTGAAAATTGTTTTTGAGAAAGACGACTTCTGATTATTACAAAAGATGACTTTTACATGTTTTTTAAATTTAAGAAAAATTTGGTCAAAAGTCGTCTTTTGTAAAGACAATTTTTACAGGTTTTTTAAATTTAAAAAAAAAAAAAATGGACAAAGGCGATTTTGAATCAATTCATTTTTTAAATAAACTTTAGAAGAGTCATGTTTGGCCTAAAAAAAAAAACAAAAAATCATTTTTTAACAAGTTTGGCCCTTAACCAAAAACCATGAAAAAGGAGGAAATGAAAACCAAAACACCTAATTTTAAAATGGGCCTTGTGTGGGCTTGGTTTGAGGTCAAGCTCTCACAAGCCCATTAACTTGCACACTCTCATTTCTTAAGACACCATATCCTTTCTTTTGTGCTTTCAGATTCAGACAATACCGAAATGCAACGCCTTGAAGAATCGGAATCGGAGCCACCAAGAAAAACGTCGTCATTTCCTTCAAAGGATCTTCCACACGACGTCGTCCTCAACATCCTGACTCGGTTGCCAGTGAAATCGCTAATCCGATTCAGGTGTGTTTGCAAATCTTGGTACTTTTCCATCTCTAATCCTAATTTTATTAGCAACCACCTTAACCAACCCAAAACATATAATAATAATAAAACAAAAGTAAACTTTTGGCCTCCAAACTTGAGATGTGTTTTTCATTTTGGCCCCCTAACTTCAAAACTTGTCATTTTGGGCCCCTAACTCTTTTTAGCTTTCAAATTGCACCTTCCATTAAATTCAATTAGAAGCCACCGTTAAGTGATGATTTGGACTGATGAATTGTCAACTGATGTGGCTAAAAATTGACAAGTCATTAAATATATATATATATATATATCAAAGAAAAGATCATTATGTGTTCAAAGGTAAGAAAGATAGTCAATTACCAGAAGCAAATGTTTGAAATCATTGCAGCTTATTTCTGAATTATCTTCTTCAACGAGATTGAGGAAGGAGCCTAATACATCGTTGCTTGCGTTAGAACCTTCTGATGAAGCTCTTAATTGTACTCATTCATTGATGATACTATCAAAAATCTCAATCAATTTTTCATAATCAATCATCATCCTTCGACGTGCACCTTGTGGGTTAACTAAACGAAGTGACACCCCCTTCTTTTGGGGTTGAGTGTTAATTATTTTGCAAATTCGGGAGCAGAATGTCATTTCCCCAAACTAGGGTGTAGAGAGTCTAATTTCCCCAAAAAAAAGAAAGTGTGAGTGTAATTTACCCAAAAATATATCGAGACAAGATACTTTTCCGCATCTCCTGAGATTTTGCCTTCAATTACTTGGAATTTTTAAATGGACAGAAATTCACTGCATAACAACCACATAATTAATAAGATTCCAACTTATTCCAATTACACGCCTAATTAATTGCAGCTAGTGGAATTTTAAAGAAGCCGCCATGAAACGCTACACAATATCCCTCAAGAACAGCACACAACACCTGCAATTTACAGCTGGATAGACATGATTAGTATATCAAATATCTCCTAAATATCTATAAAATATCTTGTATATGTTCTATTAGGTTCTAACAGTTTCTATCTATGGTTGGAACAGCAAAATTGGAGGGGGGGCTAAAGGCTGAAAAGAGAAAGAAAATGAGGGAGAGTCTCTCATTGGTTTTATGGTTACATATCATTGTATCTGTAATCATAATTGATATATTGCAAACTCTCTATGTGAACGTAGACAAGTTGTCGAACCACCTAAAATTTTGTGTCCTGCTTCTATTTATTTGGCTCAGCTCTTAATCTATTTTATCATCCAAACAGTTTCCACTAGTCTAAGATTCATTATACTAAAATGTTTGATACATTTCCAAAATTATCCGAAACCCCCCTCCCCCATATTCTATCATTAAAAAAGTTCCTTCCGATTATTTTCCAAGAGAAAGAAGATTAAAAGGTGTACCAAAATTATTTTCCAAAAGATAGTAGAATATATAAAAGGTGTAAGAAAAGTCATAGCACACAAGTCGTCGCTAAACAACTTTAGGAATTTGTTTGGTTCTAACAGACAAGTTTTTACTTTTGTGTGTATATGCTACACACGTGATGTGCGTGAGATTAGGAATTTTATTAAGATTGATATTAGAAGTGATAGTAATATTTTTTAAATAAAACTTTTGTGTACATGAGTTCTTATTAAGATTGCTATTTTAGGAGTTAGTATTTGATTAAGATTTATCATTAGTAGGAGTTAGACGTCAAGAAGGATTGTTATTAAGAGTTTCCTTTATTTGATAACATTTGTAATTGACTGGCTATTTAAAGCTTACGATTAATGAGAAATACTGATTCAAATAATGAATCAGAATATTTATCAGTAAAATAAAGCGTTGGTTGTTTGGGAAGTTTGGATTTCCTCAAAGTAGTTCATTATCAAATTAGGAGGTTTTAAATCCTTGAAGCAACCAACAAAATTTAGGTTCATAACAATGTAACTCTATATAGCAAAAGGAGGCAACTCTCCCACCTATACTCAAATTCAAAGGAAAATAATTAAAAATCCTTAAAATGAGGTTACAATCACACCTTAATTTCTTAACAATTAGTACATTATCTCTTAAAAGATAACTTCTAGGTTGGAATTATGTTTTTTCCAAAATTTAAATTAATAACACAACAACTCAAAAATAATTTCCACGATCCCTCTCGCATTACCCTTAAAATTATGCCAGAATTTATTATCACGCCATTGTGGCAAAAAAATTAAAACAATCACTAACTTCTGTCAATTCAGTTTCTCATTCAATCTAGCACTAGTTAAGACCATCACATGCACACCATAATGTCTTCGGCATTTTCGTCTTCTTCACTCCTTCTTGGGCGGTTTCAAAGTCAGACTTGGGTGGAAATCACATTTCTTTCATGTTTTAATTCTCTGATTTCAAACTATGTTTGACTTAATTCTTCCCAGTTTTTTTTTTTTTTTTTCATACACAAATCTCACTCAAATATTATTGGCTTACCTTCTTCTTCTTATTAATCAAATATTGAAGAATAATATTTCATGGAATTTAATTTTGTTGGCCGTGATATTTTAGATTCTTCATGGGCATATATGAAGCCGCATGCTTATCATTCATTTGCTGCACATTTGATCTGGTTTAGATTTTGGAACGTTTTGCTTGATTGTAAAGCCGTTTTGTCTACCTGAATATATGGATATTAGTAGAATACCGGGAAAATCGGCTAAAATGCTAAGGTTTTGGACCTAAACGTATGTATTTTTTTTCTTAATTATTACTATTGAAGTAAATGTTTTTTTATTTATTTTTTATACTAACTTGGTTTCCATTTATTCTTCTTATTCAAAAAATTTGTTTTGATCATTGACCCAATGGAGGATACAAACAAATTGACATAATGATATCTACCAGTCTTTAGTAGTTACTTTCTAAATTTTTAGATGATTCTTTTAATCGCATCATAGATCTTCAACTATTGTTTTTTATAATAGTTTTCTTAACATGATTAGAATTTTTTTTCCTGCAAATAGTGAATTCTGCCGTTTTCTTTTAATTTCATGCACTTTTTTGTTATAGTTTTCGGAGTTGGGTCATCTTTGTTTGCTGGTTTCTCTAACAAAGACAATACTACCTTTGTTTGGAGAGTAAATTTATTTATTTATTTTAATGAATGGTGGCATTGCAGGTTTGCGCAATGGTTCCACCAATCACAACTAGGGTGCAATAAGGTCTTCTACCTGAAGAAAAGCAACTTAATGAAGAAGGCAAGAAAAAAGTTTCTAAAATGCATAGAGGTGAAGGATTTGAAGCTATCAACAAGATTGCCTTTCAACTTTCAAGGGATAATCATGGTCGCTCTTTTTTGATTGAGTGAGTTTGTTGATTTGAGTTTTCATTAGTGGAGTTCTTGTAGTAATGCTCCAGGGAATATTTGTTTTGGGGGTCTTTTATCTTTTTTTGTTGGTTAAGTGGGTTCAGCCACTTGGGTTTATGAAACAAAAATCATTTAATTTCAATAATTTGATGTATCCCAAACCAAATAAATTGATGTGTGAATTTGAGAATTACTAATTGAATGATTGAAGAATACAGTAATATATGCTTTTTCAAAATTTCCCTATTGCAAATTAATGTTAGCTATTTTGGAGAACCTAATTTTTGTGGGTCATGTTATATTTGTAAACGAAAAGGGGTTGCAAACCACTAATTGGTATATACATTACTAAAAGCATTACATTTTTGAAGAAAAAAGAAGAACATAAAATCATTGCTTTAAATGAAAATCTTATCTTAAAATGGATGTAAAGTAGAACTTTTAAACTCAGTTTTTCTTATACCAAAAAATTGCATATGCATTTTTTTGGTTATTCAACGCGTGTGTATGTATATACAAATATTGTGCGCACCATGTTGTGTCATCTTTATTGGACAAATAAGAGGACAGTACAATTTGCCCAAAAAATAAAAAGAGCTTCTAAACACGCGCGGAGAGGCTAGTATTCTTTAAATGTGTTGAAACGAGTCATATATGTGTCAATTGAATACATGTTTATCAAATGAGTTGAGATGGGATGTCTTTGTGTCAACCCAATACAAAATATTTATTAATCAAGTTACGTGAGTCGTGTTGTGTCAAACTGCTTAATAAATGGGTTGTCTTACGGTTGAAAGGTTTTGACAAGAAAATGGGTCGGGTTAAGGTTGACATAACTACTAGAATACCCAAACTTCGGCGCGACACAAACATAACCCATCAACATGAATTTTCGTCTTTAGTAAAATATATTAAATGGACAGGTGCGAGAGAAGTTAAATACCTTACAACATGAAACAAAAATAAATGAGTACAAAAACAAATAGTTTATTGATCAATGTTGAAAGATAAAAGTGGCAAGACGTCTGATGATGAAGTTGTGCCAGCTTGTAACCTTGATCTTGTTGAAATAGAAACATCATTCCAAGGCCCCATTTCTTCATTTGTAACATATTCAAGCTCTTCAAAATTTGGTTGAACATGAGATATTTTTTGAACTCCCTCCAACTCCATCACTATCTCGATCATTGTAGGTCGTTTCTTTCCATTCATGTGCAAACATCTTTTTGCAAGGTTAGCAATTGCCACGACCTCTTTTTTATTTTCCTCATTCTTGACTTGAGTATCAAGAATATCAAAGAGGCGATTCTCTTTTACTGAATGAATGAAATATGTAGATAAATTTCTATCTTCTTGTGATCTTGTTGAAGAAACTGGTTTTTCTCCAGTTAAAAGCTCAATAAGGACTATCCCAAAACTGTAAACATCACTCTTGTCTGTAAACTGGCTTGTTTGAAAATATTCTGGATCCAAGTACCCAAAAGTACCATATACTAGCGTGGTTACATGAGTTTGGTCAATGGTCACTGATTTTGAAGTCCCAAAGTCCGCTACTTTTGCTCTATACTTTTCATCAAGGAGAATGTTTGAAGATTTTATGTCTCGATGATAAATGGGTAACGAAGCTGCTGAGTGTAAGTAAGAAAGAGCTCCTGCAACTTCCGTGGCAATCCTTAAGCGCATTTCCCATGTTAGCAATGGAAACTCTTCATTCTCTTCATGGAGATACTGAAAAAGTGTGCCATTGGGAATGAATTCATAAACTAACAAAGGAACTTGCGTCTCTAAACAACACCCGAGTAGCTTAACTACATTTCTGTGGTTGATTTGTGAAAGAATGATAATCTCATTAATGAATTGTTCAAGGTTCCCTTCATCCACTGTGTTGCATTTTTTAATTGCCACAATTCTTCCATCAACTAACATTCCTTTGTAAACCGTACCTTGCCCACCCTTACCAAGTATTCTGTTTTCGTTAAAACGATCAGTTGCATTTTCTAACTCCTTTGAATTGAATAATTTTGTCTTCTGAACATTGTTTTCACTTGACGATGATTGTTGTTGTAATAATAAACCACCATTCCTTTTGAATAATTTTTTCTTGAGCTTCATTTTTTTTCTTCTCTTTATCACTTTGCACAGCCACCATGTAATAATGAGTAGAGACAATACCCCAAGGCTTGTACCAATAACTGCATAAGTTAAGCAATTGAAAAAGATATCACATCAACCCAATTTGGGCCATATAGGAATATGAATAATTGTAAAATAATTTTGAAAAAAGGCATAATAAATCGGAAACATCTTTCCCCCATTTGTTTAAGGAAAATGTAACTTTAATGTTAGGTGCTAGATTTTTTATGGCACTAAGCGGCCTTTTGAGTTTGGGACATTTTGTCACCCAATTTTTATTTTTTATATTTATGTTTTTCAAGTTACGTGGTTTCACCTAACAATGCATTCTTTAGAATGTATTCCCAAAGTAGAGGATCCAAACGCAGCCTAAAAGTACACATTTTTTTGCCCAATTAGAAAAAGAAGTCAGAGGGATGCTTATTCAATGCGAGAGAAAGAAACATAAAAACCATTAAAGATATTAAAAAACATAAGAATTCTTTTAGAATTAAAAGGAGATTAGAATTATATATCACCAGAGTTACAATGGATGAAAATTTTTGTATTGTCCCTCTTAAATTTCATGGACCTTATGCTAGAGTAGCTCTCAGCTACACAACGATCTTGTTATTCATTTTTCAAATTTAATGAGTATAGGGACATACCTATAATGGCTATCTTCAATGGAGATTTTCGCTTGTTGCAATTGTAACTACCTTTTGTATTCTCACACAATCTGTCCCGTTCGGTGCAATAATTGAGCGTCTCATTTTCACATTCATTTATATCTGATAAGAGTAAGATAACAAAAAAATTAATAAAAAGTCAAATTACAAAAACAATACGTGGCGTTTGGATCAGTTGCAAACTGATCCTTGTACTTTCAATTTTGTTTTATTGACTCCTGAACTATTTGTAATGACAAAATTTACCAATATGACTTATTTTCTCTTAATTGTAACTGGTGGAAACTGGTAACTTGCATTGTAAATAGCCATTTTATTATACAAAATCATTTATATATAGTAAGTCAGTGCAGTGCATGTGACATTTTTTTTTTGTTATGAAATTTTCAACATAACCAAATGTAATTTCATTTAGTACAATAATTACTTTTTAATAATAATTTCAATATAAATACCAAGTTTTATTTCCAAAAAGAATATTTTCTGCAAAATACATTTTTTGTCCGAATTTAGTCAAGAGAAAACATAAAACAAAGAAGAAGAAAAAAAGAAAGAAAAAAGAAAGAAAGAAATATACATGTTTTATATGGGAAAATGATTCTCTCCATTTGAAATGAAATAGAGAGAGTTTATTTTATGGTCTAGATTAAATACTACAGATCTAACAGTATACATATTGTCACATCATTTCAAATTTCTAACAACTAAAATCTGAACTATGACTAATTACGAGATTTTCAAATGGAAAGAATCTTATTTTATGTAGGTGGTACGTAGACTTCAAGAGTAGAGCGAAATAACTGCCTTTGATCTCAAATTAAATTTAATTAGGCATGTAATGTAAAAACTATATGACTAAACGAAAATCAAAGCTGTTCGTATTTGAAGTTTACCTTCACATCCCGTGGTAAGATAAGGATTTCCTTGGAATCCACGATTGCAATAATAGTAGAATTGATCGTAACTCGTCCAACTCCTAGATGAATCCCGATCACTTGCCCCCTTAGTTGGTATCCACTCCAGCACCACAGTAACGTATCCACTCGTCCAAATACTAGATGAATCCCGATCCTTAGACTCTGCTATCCAGGCAAGTTTGCATTCTCCACTGGCTTTATCTCCTTTTATACTTTTGAAATCTACATTAAGTACTTGAATCCCATCAGGGACTGCGGTCTGGCAGGACTTGGGGCATGTCCGGCTTCTCATGCTTTCATTATTGAAATCCAATTTGCACCCGGTCACCAGCGTAGGATCAATACCGGTCATTATGGCCATGTTGTCGCAACCAACAGAAATGAATTTATTCCGACGTGACGAGAAGTAAAAAGGACTTCCTGTCATATTCACACCACCACCATTTCTTAAACCAGTACAATTCGAAGAAATAATTGGCATGTTGACTCGAACCAGTCCGGGCTCAGAAGAATAATCAGAATAATCAGAATAATAAGCATAATCATAATTCTGAACACTCATATTGATTTCCAGCACCTCCATGTCAATGCTGGGTAGGAAGGCTTTACGAGAGCTGTCACTTCCATTGCAAACAATTTCGAACATCTGGTTCATGTAGCAACCGTGTCCAATTCCAAACGGGTATGGAATTTTGGTAACATTTCCACAACTACTTGTACAATTGGGTTTTGCTATAGGTGGTGGTGCTGCTTCTGCTAACTCATATGCAAGCAGAAGTAAGAAAGTAATTCGCATTGCCAAATGGATAGCCATTTCTGGGTCAATTAGAGTTCAACAAAGCAAACCATGTATATGTAGCCTTGCAAGATATTTTCACAAAATGTGTGGGTCCCTAAATTGCAATCAGTGGAATTTTAAAGAAGCTGCCATGAAACACTGGGCATTAATTTCCCTCAGCAAACCATATTTTTCATTGAATTAATTTGTACGATTTTCTAGTATCAGTCATTGTCTATTAATAATGATGGAGTTGCTTCCGATCATTTTCCAAAAGATAGAACAATAGAAGGTGTAAGAAAAGTCGTAGCACACCAGTCATCACTAAACTTTAGGAATTTGTTTGATTCTAGTGGACAAGTTTTTACTTGTGTGTTTAACTTGAATAAATATTCTTTATCTCAATTTTTTTATT
The DNA here is from genome assembly GCA_014362285.1 of Fagus crenata. NCBI lineage: Eukaryota > Viridiplantae > Streptophyta > Magnoliopsida > Fagales > Fagaceae > Fagus > Fagus crenata. The sequence goes on from BKZX01028841.1 coordinate 34,801, forward strand.
TCACTTTCTATTCCACCAACTGTAATATAGAATAAGATCATATTCCTTGTAATATATCACATGTTAGATTGTGTTTAATTTGTTTCCATTTTAAATCTTAGTTATTTTAGGAGAAAAATAAAATAAAATAAAATAAAAAACATTGTGAGTTTTGATTGATGTAGTATAAAATATATTGTTGGTCCCTAAAGTATACTCATTGAGCGCTTTTAGTTTGAATTGAGCGTAATTGGTCCTTAAAGTTTAAGGAATAAGCGTTAGTGATTCGTCCATCTAAATTTGTTAGTTTAATAGTTTATGTTGCTAACAGAGAGATGATGTGACATAATTAAGAAAGTAATTCGCATTACCAAATGGACAGCCATTTCTGGGTCAATTAGAGTTCAACAAAGCAAACCATGTATATGTAGCATTATTAGAAGATATTTTCACAAAACACGTGGGTCCCTAAATTGCAATCAGCGGAATTTTAAAGAAGCTGCCATGAAACATTGGGCATTAATTTCCCTCAACAAACCATATTTTGCATTGAATTAACTTGTACGATTTTCTAGTATTAGTTATTGTCTATTAATAATAAGGCAAAATTACAAGTTACACCCTCTAAGTTTGGCTAAAATTCAATTCAGTCCTTTAACTTTCAATTTAATTCAATTCAATGTTTGTATTAAATTCTGTCACTCCTGCCATTAACTTTCACAATTTTGATTTCCTTTTAGTTTTTTTTTTTAATTAAAAAAAACCTAGAACACTAATATTTTCTTTTTGTTGGAGAAAATCACTTAAGAACGCAACAAGAACACTCTGTTTGAGCAAAAATCCAGCAACAATAACAAAATACATACATTCAAGCTCATTGAGTCAACAACCCAGCAAGAACACAACAAGAATCTAGTAGCAGAAAGAACATTTAAAAAAAAAAAAAAAAAACCCAACAGCAACAAGAACATTGTTGACCCCCACAAACAGATTCATCGAAGCCATCAAAAATTACAACTAACTGTTTTTTTCTCTTTGATTTTCTACGGAAACAATAAGATTCTCCAAAGCCAAATTATACAAATGAAACTATTTTTTTTTTCTTTTTGATTTTCTATGGACACAAAGGAATTCACATAAGCCACAAACTCCCAAACACCCAAATGCTCGCCACCGTTTGAAGCTCTTGGTTCTCTCGGCCTGAGAAAGCAAAAGAGTAAAGAGAGAGAGGATTAGAGAGACCGAGAAAGAGAGTGAGAACTAAAGAATAGAGGGAGATCCAGTCCTCACCGAAACACACCCAACCCGAGTTCGACACCAAGGACAATGTTGTTGGCGGATCCAGAGCTCTCTTGCCGTGCACCCCCACACACGAGAGTGAACCCCCTCTCTCTCTCTCTCTCACCCCGCAATTAACAACCAAAGCTTGCCATTTTAAGAGAGAGAGCTTTACTTTATTATCAAAAAGAGACAGAGCTTTAGATCTGAGCTTGAATTGAAGAAAGAGAGACAGAAAGAGAGGAATTTGTGAAAAGAGATCTGATCTGTGAAAAGAGATCTGATCTATTTCTATTTTTTAAGAAAAATATATTTTTTATTTTCTGGATTTTTAAATGTAAAATAAATAAATATCAAAACTAATGGAAAAAGTTGACATAATTGACGGAAAAACATTAATTGAAATCAAATGAAACTTAGAGGACTGAATTGAATTTTGATCATATTTAGAGGGTGTAACTTATAATTTGGCCTAATAATAAAGGAGTTGTTTTTGATCATTTTCCAAAAGATAGAACAATAGAAGTTTAGGAATTTGTAGCACACCAGTCATCACTAAACTTTAGGAATTTGTTTGATTCTAGTGGACAAGTTTTTACTTGTGTGTGTATAACTTGAATAAATATTCTTTATCTCAATTTTTTTATTTCACTTTCTATTCCACCAACTGTAATATGGAATAAGATCATATTCCCTGTAATATATCACATGTCAGATTGTGTTTAATTTGTTTCAATTTTAACTTTTAGTTATTTTAGAAGAAAAAAAAAATAAAAAATAAAAACCCTAATCTTTATCCCCTTCCATTTACCTAAAAAGATAACTATAAAATATTTCAAACTATTATTAAAAAAAAATTTAGGACAGATAAGAAAATTCATTAGAATAAATATCAATCCAAAAAAATTCACCATTCAACGTAACAAATGAGAAAAATTACATTTAAAATTCCACTACTTCATTTTTTTTTTTCAAATATTCCACGGCACGGTTTTTTTTTTTTTTTTTTTTTTTTGTGACTCTCCCTTTTTTTCCCTCACATCTCCCATTTTCTAAAAACCCTATTAAAAAAATTAAAAAAAGCAACACAACCTTATCTTGAAGTTATATGATAACCAATCAAACATTAAGTGATAGATATTCAGTTTTTTGTATCAAAACAGTTATCACCGGTTTTTTTTAAAAGATGTATATTTAATGGCTTAGGAAAAGAAATGAGCAATTTTTAATAGTTCATGTTAAAAAAAAAAAAAAATTCATCCTAATTTTAAGGATATGGCCGTACGTGATTGAGAACAAAAATGATATAATTTTAAAGAGAGAACATGCCTGCGAGGAAAAAAAAAAAACTAATCTTTCAAATTCTTTCCCAACTTCCACTTCACAAATATTCTACCACTACACAAATCTTTTCCCATCTTCCATTCTCTCTCTCTCTTAAAAAAAAAAATAAATAAATAAATAAATAAACCTTTCCAGTAACAAAATTCAAAATTTAAATTATGCATTTAAGTCCTATTAAAGTTGTTATTCAAAGTTTGTTTAGAATCAAGATTCCGTTATAATTTTTTCCTTCAAAAAAGTGTATCTCAACTCTCAACTCTCTTCATAAAAGATTAAACTCTCAACTCTCAAATCTTACAGATAAACTTTCTCTGTTTTTTTCTATATTATGTCTATAAACATCGTTTTTTCATTTTTATTTTTGAATATTAATGGGGTTGTTTTTGTTGTATATGCAGGATTGTTAAAAACATAGATATGGTTTGCAATGGACATACATAGGGATTTACTATGTGTGTTTTTTTCAATATAATGTCTATAAACATCTTTTTTTCATTTTTATTTTATTTTATTTTATTTTTTATTTATTTATTTTTTTTGTATATGTAGGATTGTTGGAAACATAGATATGGTTTGCAATGAATATACATAAGGATTTACTATGTGTGAAGAACTACAAGGTTAATACATGAAACACGTATATTCATTTTGTTTTTAATTTTAGATCCTTATTTATGATTCTAATAATATGCCTCACAGTTTACCTTTTTTTTTTTTTTTCTTTTTTTTTTTTTTGCTTCTTTTATGAGCAAGTCTCCATTCTTTTCCACCACACTAGAGACTCGGCCATTCCTCTTTATCAAAAAGAGGACAAGTAAGAGATTTGAAAGTTGGTTGAAATTTTTATAGGCAAGTTTGCCTATATGGCTATAAATTTCATGTCAAAAACAAATTGAAGAAAAAGTAGCATAAATATGTGGTTGTGAAGGGGGTTGGACAGTGGATAATTAAGGAAATTAATTGTGGAGGTTATCTCTCTCTCTCACTCATTGATGATTGGGTAGTTGTAGTTGAATTAGGAAATTAATTGTGGAGGTTACTCATTGATGATTGGGTAGTTGTAGTTGGATTAGGAAATTAATTGTGGAGGTTACCTATATCTTTCTTACTCATTGATGATTGAACATTTGAACTGCAAAATATCTAACCGGATAATAAATAGTTAAAATGGGTAGTTACAGTTAGATTAGGAAATTAATTGTGGAGGTTACCAATCTTTCTCATTGGAGCATATCTGCAATCTTTGAATATACATTCCCAACAATATGTAAGATGTGGCCCAATAAAATTAATACATATCAATTAAAAATACCAACTAAGCAATTGAAAGCCAACTCAGCAATTACATCTTACACTAAATAAAATGTGTTTTACCTTATACATGTAACCAAGCAGTAACACATCTCTCACACGTGTAACCAAGCAGTAACACATCTCTCACAAAATGTGTTTTACCTTATAGCTATAACTAAGCAAGTGAAAGTCAACACAGTAATTACATCTCACACTAAACAAAATGTGTTTTACCTTATACCTGTGGTGGTGGATCTCTTCAAATAATTTTTTTTCTTTTCTTTTTCACAATGTCAATTAGATAAGCTTTAATTTTAATTTTATATAATATGACCTTTATAATAATAATAATTTTTTTCTTAGATTTGTCTTTTCTTGACTTTGGTCTCCTCGAATTGTTTTTGTTTCTATTTGATGCAATTAGAATCAATATTAAAGTGTAATTTTCAAATTGAAATTCTAATTTATAATGGCAATGAAATTAAATTTATTTTTTTCTTTTTCATTTTTTATCCGTCATCAAATTAACCTACAATTTGCTCAAAAAATAAAAAAAAGCCTCTGAACACGCGCATAGCGCGTGTAAGGAGGCTAGTTGTCTATTAATAATAAAGGAGTTGCTTCTGATCATTTTCCAAAAGATAGAATAATAGAAGGTGTAAGAAAAGTCGTAGCATACGAGTCATCACTAAACTTTAGGAATTTGTTTGATTCTAGTGGACAAGTTTTTACTTGTGTGTGTATAACTTGAATAAATATTCTTTATCTCAATTTTTTTATTTCACTTTCTATTCCACCAACTGTAATATGGAATAAGATCATATTCCCTGTAATATATCACATGTCAGATTGTGTTTAATTTGTTTCCATTTTAAATCTTAGTTATTTTAGAAGAAAAATAAAAAAATAAAAGCATTGTGAGTTTTGATTGATGTAGTATAAAATATATTGTTAGTCCTTAAAGTATATTCACTTAGCACTTTTAGTTTGAATTGAGCGTAATTGGTCTTTAAAATTTAAGGAATGAGCGTTAGTGATCCATCAATCCAAGTTTGTTAGTTTAATTGTCTATGTTGTTAACAGAGAGATGATGTGACATAATATTTTTAAGGCCAATTACAAATTACACCCTTTAAGTTTGGTCAAACTTCAATTCAGTCCTCTAAGTTTTGATCATTTCAAATCAGTCTTCTAAGTTTAGTTTTGTTTCAAGTCACATTTTCTGTTAACTCTGTTAGTTTGTTTTTGTTAGTTTCAATTTTTTTCTACCATTTTGGAAATTAAAAAATTCCAAAAATTTTGAGTAAATAAATTCTAAAAAGTTAGGAAAAAAAATTCACAACTAATTTTTTTTGTTTCTCTCTCTCATTCTCTCCAGACTCCATGCGTGTCACCTCCCAGTTATCTGAAATAAAAAAAATAATAAAAAATAAAAAATAATAAAAAACAAACAAACAAATTACGTCATTTAATTCTCTCTCTTAATATCTCATGTTCGTTTCCCTAGAAAATAAAAAAGAAAACCAAAAAGAAAAGAAAAAATTATAGAGAGATTCATTTTTTGAGTTCGATTTAATTCAAGATAAAGAGTAAATGGAAGGCTGGGAAGTTTGATCATTTTGAGATCATTTTGTTTATTTCAGGGGCTTTTGCTCCTATTTGAGATCATTTTGTAATCTTGTGTTTGATCAATAACAAGTTTCTGAATTCTCAAAAAAAAAAAAAAAAAAAAGCAAATGGTTGATATGTAAAGTTGAAAACAACAAACTCTACGGCTTCTGAAATTTCTAAAATCAAAACTATACAACAAAACTATTGATTCAAAGGGTATGTTACATATCACAATTCAACTTCTCTACAGCAAAACTATACAGACTAAAAAATCACCATTAACAAAATCACCACAAGCTCCTCCATCTTCCCTCTACCAAACTAAAAAAATTAAGCTCTGTACCTCAAATAAACAGTAACCACAGGACCACAACACACCACCAGCAAAAGCAAAACCCACAAACCCCAAAACAAATCAACTTCTCTACAGCCACCGTAAGCCCTCCCAGATACAATCAAATACACAAATTCTACATTCATTCGCAAAAGCAAACCAAATCTAGCAAGTCCCAGCCACTCTTCCCCGTCTAAACTCCCGGAATTTCTTCGCAGTTCACAGACAGAGCCTTTGCAACTACAGGTTCGAGCTTGGTGGCGACATCACGATTTAGTGAGACGATGCCGTTGCGCTTGTCGAAGACGAAGCCGGTGCTGTAGCTGGCTTCGATGGACTTGGTGTCGAAGTCGCAGCAAGCTTTGGGGTTGAGGATGACGACGGTGCGGACGCCCTTGTTGAGAGCCTTCATCCAGTCATCAACGGTGGCGACGTTCTCGCTGAACGCGGAGGAGGAGGATTGATCTCCATCCTCTGATTGTTGTCGACCTTGATCCCAGCCTGAGCCTCTTCAAGGAATTTATTTCTTTGTCTGGGAAAGTGAGAGAGAGGGATTCAACAAAACCAAAACGAAGAAAGAAGAAACGAATGGTTAAAAAAAAAAGAGAATTTTTTTTTTTTTTTTCCCTCCTTCTAAAAGATATTTTATTGTTTTATTTGGTTAAAAAAACAAAATCTGGAAAAGAGATCTAACGGTATAACTAACAAAGTTTCTTGAAAAATGTAAATTAAAACAAAATCAAATTTAGAGTATTGAATTGAAACGGTGAAAATTTAGAATATTAAATTAAAGTTTGATCGTGGGTTCTAGTTAACTCAATTGGTAAAGTCTTTGTTGTCGAGAAAGGGACCTAGGTTCAAATCCGGCTTACACCAAAAACCAATTGGTGTCTTGGCCTGATGGTAAGAGTAATTATCATGAGCAGACGCCATAAGTTTAAATGCAATTGTAACAAAAAAAAAAAAAAAGTTTCACCAGACTTATAGGATGTAATTTATAATTTAACTTATTTTTAATTAAAAATTACAAATAATCAAAATAACCACGAGCTAACTGGATTAATTAATAACCCATACGCCCGGCTAGATCCAATACAGTTTCGGTACCACCCACCCCCACACACACGGTTGTTCGAGAAGCTCCCATCAACTAACCCAATTCCAAAAGATTGAGAAGCCTATTATTTTATGGGGGAGGAGACACCACCTGCAGATCTCAGTTACCAAGAAAACGTTCTAAACTTGGCAAGCTTCCAGATTGTTCTTACGTACGCGTATGGCATATTCTCATAAAGAAGGGTTTGCGAACTTCTGTGAGTTTCGTTGGATTTGTAAAAAATAATGGTGCAGATCATATATAACATGTAATTGTTATCCAGAATCCAGAATCCCATAATTTGTGAAATTTGATGACGAGACACGCTTAAAAATAACATGGTTAATAAAATAATAATTTCCATTAAAAAAACCACATTAGCATATTAGTAAAAAATAAAAATAAAAAACTTCATTCCACCGTTTGCAAAATAAAAAAGAAAATATGCGAAACTTTTTTTACCTTTTCATTTTACTTGTGATTTCTCGTTAAAGAAACACAAAGTAAAACAACTGAAATTTCATTTTCTACTCTCCACATTTTCCTTTCCGTTGTCAGATTTTCACAACAACCCCACAAATACAACATTCAACATTCAATATCCCAACTTCCTTTAGCAATGACATAATAAGTATATAATCTCCACATTCAGGGGCGGAACCAGAAATTTAGTCTAGGGTGGGCACTTTTGATTTCAAAAGAGGCAAAAAACCAATATATATTATTTATATAAACAAAAAGTAACAAACAAGAAGTTCATTATAGTCTTTTACAATTGATTTCGATGTGTTTTCAAATTTTGAAACCGTTGCATGATTACTTCATTATCAATGCTACAAAAAATGTTTTTCTCTATGTATACAATCAAGTTATTATTTATTCGACTTTCTTTTGAAGTATTTCTTCATTACTGTTTCAAAAATATTAAAAGAAAAACAATGTTCATGACATAAAACTAACACATCATAAAATATAAAATTTTACATTTTTTAAGTTTTTCCTTTCGTTTTTCTACACTAATAAAACTAACAAAGACTCAAATAGTAACAAAACAAAACCTAGTTTAGCAAAAAAAAAAATTCACAGAAAAAAATATTGATTTACTAAATATAAAAACAATCAATCATATTATTTTTCAGTTAATTTTTGTTGATATTATTTGTGCTTTTCTTTGTGTTATTTGAGATTTTTTTTTTAGGGCAGAACTTAGATACAGTATTTATGTTCTGTGCGTTAGGTACCCTTACTAAAATTCTGACACGTGGTTATTTAACTTTTTACACTACACGACGTTATTAATTTTTTTTCAATTTTTTTCTCTCTCTCTCACAGCTTCTCTCTGTTTCTCATCTCAGCTTCTCTCTCATCTCTCATCACAGCCATCACCATCATCATCCAACACCACCACCACCCCCAACAACAACAACAACAACAAGAACAAAACCAAAATCTAACAAAAAAAACCCAACCAAAATCTAAAACAAAACCAACGGCAAAGACCCATGAAGGGAAGATCCGAGACTCACGCCGTGGGTCTCATCGCCGCCGTTCTTGGGTTTCTTCTCTGCCGTCGTGGGTTGGATCTTCCCTTCGTGGGTCTTCGATGAGATGAGAGCATCTCTCTCTCTGTGGGTTTTCAGTTTCCATGTTTCTCGATGGGTGGGTTTTCCAGTAATAGTGGCAGTCAACCCACGTTGCCTTGCTCGATCCAATGTGGCAGCTAGATTTCCACCGTTGCACAAATCCCCCCAACCCACCTCACAAATCCGTTCCCCCCAAGCCACCACACCGACCAAAGCCATCTAAGGCACCGAAACAGCTAGGTTTCTTAGATTTCTTTTTATTTTTGCTAAATAGATTTCTTAGATTTTTGTTGGTTTTTTGTTTCTTAGATTTTGGTTTTGTTGTTGTTGGAGGCGGTGGTGGTGGTGGTGGTGTTAATGATGGTGATAGCTGTGATGAGAGATGAGAGAGAGAAGCTGAGTTGAGAAAGTGAGAGACGAGTACATATGAGAGAGAAAAAAAATCAATGAGAAAAAAAAAATTCAATAATACCGTTTAGTGTAAAAAGTTAAGTAATTTATGTGTCAGAATTTTAATGAAGGTACCTAACGCACAGAACATAAGGTACTGTATCTAAGTTTTATCTTTCTTTTTTAAGTGTAACAATTTTCTTAGAAATTTTTTTTAGGATAGACACTTTATATATATATATATATATACCTAATAATAATAATAATTTTTTTTTTTTTTTTTCTTTTGGAGGGTGGGCACGTTGGGTCCGCCCATGTCCACATTATCTTTTTCCTGTCATGTGGGATGTTTTTGTGTATGATGAAGTATGAAATACTCGTCGTAGTAATGGGAATTAAAATGAAAACTGAAAATGGGCCCCAAAAGCGACAAAGCAGCTGACGGCACAGTGATTGCCAAATGCCAAAAATTAAGTGCCTCTGTCCTACTCCAGCTACCCTCTGCCTAGACTGCCATATATTTATATATATATATATATATATATATACCATGGTCCATGGGGGCCCGATGCACATGCCAAACTAATACTAATACTATTGCCAACCTCCACGCCCTCTCCACCTTTGTTTTTAAGTTTTGACAGCTGCCTAACTCGGCAGCTTGTGGTTGTGGTCGTCGTCGTACCACTTAGTTTAGTTGAGCTTGGCTGTGGGTGAATATATTTGCCGGATTTTGATAATTCCACGTGTCAGCATCATGATGGACTTTCCTCGGCGTGGATGGATGGTGATGAATAGTTGATATGATGGGACATTACATTACGATTCATTTTTTTGTGTGGGCCCACTCGCATGGGAGGAATCTCTGTCGTTTTGTCTTCAGCTATATACGTCATGTGAACCAGTGTGAACTGTGAACTGGGTATTCATCAACAAAATATTATAATAATAATAATAATAAACCAGAGAGGACTCGGATATGAGGCTCGGACGAGTTGAGACTTGAGAGAACTCACTCACTCACTCGGGTGTGTTTGATTCGAGTTTATAACAAGTTTAAATTAACATGCAGATCATATATAACAAGTTTCGCAAATTTTTAAGCGTGTCACGTCATAAAAAATAATGGTGCAGATCATATATAAATTATGGGATTCTGGATATTGAGGCGCATGCTGCACAGCCTGTTGGATAGCTCCAAAAACCTGTAATGGTGATTGAAAGCAGTATTAAACTAACACTTTTTGCAGCATTTACCTTGTTAGCTCTTATTTTACAACAAAGAAAAACATATGCCTACTCCTACATACGATTGATTAAAGATGGGCAAACCTGTGAAGATGAGAGATGCCCTGAAAACAAAGCAAGCTTTGCAAGACCAATTTGGAATTCTGCAAGCTGCACTAGAGTTAAATTTTAAGTACAGCAAAGTACTATACTTATAATGATTCAAATTTCCTTCCTATTCAAAAAAGCATAAAAAAGGATAGAATAATTACAGGTAATATCTGCACAGCTATCAAAACGCTTCATCCGGTGAAGGATCCCTTAAAAATGTCACAGGTCTCATTGTTAGTATAACTAAAGCATTTAAAAGGACAGAATAATTACAGGTAATATCTGCACAGCTAGCAAGCTGCTTTCAAAAACTTCATCTGGTGAAGGATCCCTTAAAAATGTCACAGGTCTCATTGTTAGTAGAACTAGTAAGCAAATAATTTGCATAAAACAGTTAATTCACATACCAATGGTCACTAATTCCAACAAAAAAATCACAGACAAACATACCCTACAAATTAAGCATTTACCTAGCATGAAAATCTGCTGACAGACAAACATACCCTACAAAGTAATTCGCATTACCAAATGGACAGTCATTTCTAGGTCAATTAGAGTTCAACAAAGCAAACCATGTATATATAGTCTTACAAGATATTTTCACAAAACGCGTGGGTTCCTAAATTGCAATCAGTGGAATTTAAAGAGCTCCATGAAACACTGGGCATTAATTTCCCTCAACAAACCATATTTTTCATTGAATTAATTTGTAAGATTTTCTAATATCAGTCATTGTCTTTATTTATTTATTTATTTATTTTATGAGTAGTCATTGTCTATTAATAATAAAGGAGTTGCTTCCGATCATTTCCCAAAAGATAGAACAATAGAAGGTGTAAGAAAAGTCTCCGATCATTTTCCAAAAGATAGAACAATAGAAGGTGTAAGAAAAGAGATAGAACAATACAAGGATAACTTGAATAAATATCCTTTATCTCAATTTTTTTATTTCACTTACTTTTTATTCCACCAATTGTAATATGGAATAGGATCATATTCTCTGTAATATATCACATGTCAGATTGTGTTTAATTTGTTATCATTTTAAATCTTAGTTATTTTAGAAGAAAACAAAATAAAACAAAAAAAAAATACGTTGTGAGTTTTGCCTTCCAAGGAATAGATAGATAGATAAACAAGATATTTTTCCGCATCTTCTGAGATTTTGCCTTTGTTTATTTGGACTTTTTAAATGGACAGAAATTCACTACATAACGACCACATAATTAATAATATTCCAACTTATTCTAGTTTACGTAGTGAGTGGAATTTTAATTAATTAATTGCAATCAATAGACAGAAATTCAAATTAATTGCAGTAAGTGGAATTTTAAAGAAGCCGCCATGAAACACTAGACAATTTCCCTCAAGAAACCATATTCATAGAATTTGTACAATTTTCTAGGATCAGTCATTGTCTATCAATAAAGGAGTTCCTTCCGATCATTTTCCAAGAGAGAAGAATAAAAGGTGTACAAAAAGTATTTTCCAAGAGATAGACGAAAAAAAGGTGTAAGAAAAATCTTAGCACACAATTCATCAATACTTAGTGTGTGTATATAATATAGCTTTATATACAAATTTAGGAATGTGTTTGATTCTAGTACACAAGTTCTTACTTGTGTGTGTATAATTTTATATACCGATATTTTCCAAGGCTTTATGTGACTTCTATTCTGCTTAAAACTGAGAAAACTTTGTAAAGCATAATCATGCAAATACAACCAATGAATGAAAAAAAGGGAAACTCTTGATTCTGTTTGAAATTGCAATACAAATTCCAGCTAGCTATTATATTGATGTAGAAACTGGATTATCACACCTACTCCTAAAATGACCAAATTACAAAATATTTTTATGATAAAAAATAAATTAGAATAATTGATGAGTGTCTGTAATGTATGATGTATCCTTTCTTGGTTGTGGCGTGAATATCTTTTTTTATGAGTCTTATGGTAGTTACTCAATGTCCAACGATTTTAGGCTGGTTCCTTCTTAAATATTAACTTGCTATATAAGGTTATGTTTTCATTTGATCTTTATCAATGTCCAATTACACGTGCAAGCCTGTACATAAATGTTCTTGACCATGAACTCTGATTGTTGCTTCTTACTTAGGCATGGATTTGATAGCTGGCAAGGGGTATGGGTTTTGGATGGCAGGTCAGGTTTCGTGGGATTCTGACCATGGTTGTCTTGGCCAAGATGGAAGTGTGGTTCGGGTGTTCACTTGATGATTGGCTGTGTTTGACAATAGGCATACATAACATTTATTTTTTGTTGCTTTTTTCTTTAATTCAATAGTTGGGGAGAAGGGGATTTGAATCCTAGATGTTTCCGTTAAAAAACATCAGGAGATGCAAGTCAATCGAACTACAAGATTTTTGGCAAATACAATTCTAAAATTGAACATATTAATTTTAATTTTTGATACTTAAGAGTTATCAATTAAGACCAAAATAATACCCAATCAAAAGTTACAATTACTTGGTCAAACTATGTCGATGTTAGAGCATTTCAAAATATTTATATAATTAACATATCATAAATTAGACCCTTATGTTTCCGTTGAAAAACATCAGGAGGTGCAAGTCAATCGAACTACAAGATTTTTTGGCAAATACAATTCTAAAATTGAACATATTAATTGTAATTTTTGATACTTAAGAGTTAATTATGACCAAAATAATACCCAATCAAAAGTTACAATTACTTGGTCAAACTATGTCGATGTTAGAGCATTTCAGATTATTTATATAATTAACATATCATAAATTAGACCCTTATGTTTCCGTTGAAAAACATTAGGAGGTGCAAGTCAATCGAACTACAAGATTTTTGGCAAATACAATTCTAAAATTGAACATATTAATTGTAATTTTTGATACTTAAGAGTTAATTATGACCAACATAATACCTAATCAAAAGTTACAATTACTTGGTCAAACTTTGTCGATGTTAGAGTATTTCAGAATTTTTATATAATTAATCTATTATAAATTAGACCCTTATGTTTCCGTTGAAAAATATTAGGAGGTGCAAGTTAGTCGAACTACAAGATTTTTGGCAATTAAAATTCTAAAATTGAACATATTAATTATAATTTTTGATTCTTAAGAGTGAAGACCAAAATAATACCCAATCAAAAGTTACAATTACTTGGTCATACTTTGTTGATGTTAGAGCATTTTAGAATTTTTATATAATTAATCTATTATAAATTAGACCCTAGACTTCCCCCACTTAACAAATCAGTATGGAGATTGCTAGCTTTGTCCACAACATTTCTTCTGCTTTTTGTTTCATCAGTGCTTCGTAATTGACACTTACAATTCACAGAAAATGATCCTCTTCATTTGCAAATTCAATCATTTAAGGCTCAAGTCTTAAATAATTTCTCAGTAATTAAACAAGAGTGCATGAAAAAATAGTTAAGAACATAAAAAATGAAAGGAGAGAAGCAGCCATGGCCATTGCCTAACTTTCGACTTTGAGCGGTGAGTGGAAGCGGAAAACCCACCCAACATACAAGAATAATAATAATGTTTGTAAAAAATGTGGATGTGTTTGTTAAAAGCTGTAATTGGAGCATGACTTAATTGAAAATAGCACTTAACACCGTCTGTATACTTTTTCCCAAAGCCAAATTTGTGCTCTTAAATAAACCAAAATATGGATGTAAGACTTTTATTTCTACAAGGTTTAAATACTGTTTTGGTCCTCAACCTTTGGACTTCGTATCAAATTGGTCCCTAACCTTTTAACTGTGTCAAATTAGTCCTCAACCTTTTAATCACGTGTCAAAATGGTCCTTGCCATTAAGTGTATGATGGAAAATGCTGACATGGCTAACGGTCTTTTGCTAATATAAAAAAAATATCTGACATGGCATGCCACCTCATATTTTGATTTTAAAAAAATACCAACTCAAAAAAAAAAAAAAAAAAAAGATTTGATCATGGCACGTGAGTTTCTTTCTCTTTTTTCTATTTCTTTTTTTCTTTCTCTTTTTTATCAAGTAAAACAGTCTAAAATCCCTAATCTTCAATATCCCTAACAGTCTGAAGCAGACAAGGAATTCATCGACTTCCTCTTTCACACTCTTTGCCTGCTGCTCGGAATTATCATTCCTCTTCTCGAAAAGCAAGAACTGGTGGGCAGCTTTGGAAACATTTTCAAGAGCATTGAACATTTAAGTAGCACTTATCTTTAACCAAACGTGAACAAAGAGACCCTACTGAAGCACAAAGTACTCATCTCTGGTGGTACTGGTGAGTTACCTCTCCTATTGCCAAACGTTGAATCATTAACATCCACGAAATTCTATAGGTGTACTAAACTCAGCAACAATAACTTTTACACATATGTGGTTGATAATTGCAACGCAATCTGTCCTTCATGCCAAGGTTCTATGACCCTTGAGCAAATTTTTGTAGACCCACCAAGTGCACCGAATACGGGTTCCTCCAATGATGGAGGGTACGTGAAAGGAGTGGTTACATACATGGTGATGGATGATCTGGAGGTGAAACCCATGTCCACCATCTCCAGTATCACTCTGCTTAACAAGTTTCATGTCAAGGGAGTAAGGTCTCTTGGTGAGGGCCAGTGAGAGAGAGCAGGGGATTTTGAAGGTTAGGGATTTCAGACTGTTTTAATTGAAAAAAAAAAAAAAAAAAAAAAAAAAAAAATCAATTGTCATGATTAAATTTTTTTTTTTTTTTTTTTTAAAATTTGAGTTGACCTTTTTTTTTTAAATTAAAATATGAGTTAGCATGTCACGTCAGATATTTTTTTATATTAGAAAAACGACCGTTAGCCATGTCAGTATTTTCCATCCTACACTTAACAGCAAGGATCATTTTGACACGTGGTTGAAAGGTTGAGAACCAATTTGACACAATTGAAAGATTAAGAACCAATTTGACACAAAGGCCAAAGGTTGAGGACGAAAACAGTATCTAAACCTTTCTACAACGCTATCGATACAATAGTTGAGATACTAGATTATGAGAGCAGAGCAGATCGAATCAAAAATAAAAGAGCATGTACGGAAGGGATCCCGGCGAGCAGAAGAAGAAGAAGTACGTGGATCTGGGCTGCATCATTGTCAGCCGCAAGATCTTCATCTGGACTGTCGGCACACTTCTCGTCTCGGCCTTCTTGGCTGGCTTCATAACCCTCATCGTCAAGACCGTACCACGCCACCGACATGCCCATCCTCCCCCTGATAACTACACTCTTGCCCTCCACAAGGCACTCATGTTCTTCAACGCCCAAAAATGTAAGCTTTCTTCCAATTCCACATTCATCCTTACTTACCATAACATCAAAATTCTGACTTGCTTTTATGAACTAAAGGCTTTCCTTTTCTTGGTTCTTAATTTTTTAATTAAACATATTCCTTCTCCTTCTCCTTCTACTCAATTAGTCAACACTCTTCTTCACTCTGTTTTTCTTCGCTTCCTCTGACTCTGACCCATTTCTTCAATCAACTTCACAATACATATAAAATATGTACTATGTTATTAATATATATATATTGAGAGACTTTGATCAAGTCTGTCCTTCACATGCCCATTTTTTAATTTTATTTTTTTAAAAAGAAAGAATTTGGATACTTCTTTTATTTCCTGATGTTTCTGTTTCTTATCTATAGGCCAATCAAATCTATATATCAAAATTGCGAGTGAGATTGTTTAGATTTAAGAAGCAACAACAAGGGGAATAAAAATCAAATTCTCAGAGACTCATCTTCCTTTTTAACAATTTTAAAACTTTCCCTTCTGGTGATCCAAATGCAAGATCAACTACTTTCCCTCCCTTATTTCTCTTCATTTTCTAAGCTTTTGTTTTTTACTTGAAAATTGCAGCTGGGAAACTCCCAAAGCATAATAATGTATCGTGGAGAGGTAGTTCCTGTCTGGATGATGGCAAGTCTGATCCCGGATTGTTTTACAAAGATCTAGTGGGTGGCTATTATGACGCCGGAGATGCTATCAAGTTCAACTTCCCTCAGTCGTTTGCCATGACCATGTTGAGCTGGAGCGTTATTGAATACAGAAAAAAGTATGAAGATGCTGGGGAGCTCAACCATGTTAAAGATATAATCAAGTGGGGTACTGATTATTTTCTCAAGACATTCAATAATTCTGCTGATATGATAAATGTGGCTGTTGCGCAGGTAAACTATAAACATTGTTTGCTCATTTCATTTAATTATATAATAACTGCTTATGCTTCTGTATATCTCGGAACAACCAGGTTGTGTTTGTTGGTATTGTTGGTTAGTCTTCTTAATTATTGGCTTTAGAGAAAGGAAACAAGGCTTCATGGATTGGTGTTTGCAGCTTAGTTTCACTTTGTTGTGGTTAATATGTGATCTACTTTGTCAAAGTATTTAGGAACTTGTATCGAGCCAGTGTCTTGGCTATTACTGTCTAGATTTCTTGCCAGGTGCCATGATTAAGCCATGCGATTGTTCATCAAACTATATTTAAAGTTTTGTCTTTCGATCTCTTGTGAAGTATGCCGTTAATGTAAGAATTTACCCTTTTTTTTACAGGTCGGGTCAGGGGATACTTCTGGAGGGAGGGCAACTCCTAATGATCATTATTGCTGGGTGCGTCCTGAGGACATTGATTATATACGACCTGTAACTATATGTTCCAGCTGCTCAGATCTTGCTGCTGAAATGGCTGCTGCTCTAGCTTCTGCATCCATTGTTTTTAAAGAGAACAAGGCCTATTCACAGAGACTTGTCCATGGAGCCAGAACACTCTTTTCGTTTGCAAGACAGCAAAGGGGCAGATACAGTTCAGGTAATTCAGAAGCTGCTACATTCTACAATTCCACTAGTTACTGGGATGAGTTCATATGGGGTGGAGCTTGGTTGTACTATGCAACTGGGAATTCTTCCTATCTTCAGCTTGCCACTACACCTGGTCTTGCTCGACATGCTGGTGCTTTTTGGGGAGGCCCTGATTATGGTGTGCTGAGCTGGGACAACAAGCTTGCTGGAGCTCAGGTAATTTTAATTATAGATGTGATTTGATGTCAGTGGGAATATCCATAATTTGTTTGCTATCTTCAAATGATACTGTTTAAGTGTTTATGTTAATTTGGTTATCATTAAGTCCTAGTTGTTAGTTCCTGAGTATTGGCCACATGTTTTTAGGACTATAAAACTTTTCTGCTTGTATATCCCATATTAATACTTTAACCAAATTTGTCGCATAATGTTTATGCATATACATATTTGGGTCTTGATTTCTTCTTTGTTTCTACAGTTTATAACTGTGTTTTTATCAAAGACACTACTCCATACATGTTTGGTGTCTTATGTGAACACATGCCACATTGTCTGTCTTCTCTAACTGCAGACCTTTCAGTACACATAAGCTGGAGTCTTTTCTCTTTTGAAAAGAATTTAAATCTTCACCATTTCAAAGTTCTCTGAAGAGGTACTTCTACATGATGTTACACTGATACTGTTTCTGATTATGATAATATCATTTGCATTTTTTGAAAACCGACTTGACTCCTTTTTGGGTTTGAAATTACAATGATAATGTTGCACTGGTTGTGTTGACTCATTGATGTATAAGCACATTGTCTTAAGAACTTTACAACCTTAGTTACTTTGGAGTTCGCTGTCCATATGTGGATCAATTCTGACATAAGCTTGTTATCTTATGTTTAGGTGCTTCTAAGTCGTTTGCTGTTGTTCTTAAGCCCTGGCTATCCATATGAGGAAATTTTAAGGACATTCCACAATCAGACTAGCATTGTAATGTGCTCGTACCTTCCAGTTTTCACTAGCTTCAATAGAACCAAAGGTACACTACCTCCTACTTCATTGATCTTACAACTTGGTGGTGGACTCTATTGACCTAATATTGTTCCATATCTAGTTTAATGTATGTATGTGTATGTCACTCTGATTTTGGTGACATCTTGCAGGAGGCTTGATTCAGTTAAACCACGGAAGGCCTCAAACTCTTCAGTATGTAGTCAATGCAGCCTTTTTAGCTACCCTGTACAGTGATTATCTTGAGGCTGCAGATGCACCTGGATGGTACTGTGGACACAAATTCTATTCAACTGAGGTCTTGCGTGATTTTGCCAAAACACAGGTATGTGATGTTGTAATCCCTTCAGCATGGCAGTGTAGGGGACTTGACTCTGCTCTTATGATAATATGTAACTGCCGATACATGATAGCAAATAACCCCCATCTTTAACTGTGATGTTCTGGCAGATTGATTACATCCTTGGCAAAAATCCTCGGAAGATGAGCTACATTGTGGGCTTCGGTAATCGATATCCAAAACATGTCCATCATAGAGCTGCATCTATCCCTGAGAATAAGAAGTATAAGTGCAAAGGAGGATGGAATTGGAGGGACTCTTCGAAGCCAAACCCAAATACACTTGTTGGAGCTATGGTTGCTGGTCCTGACAAGCATGATGGTTTCCACGATGTGCGTATGAACTACAATTACACAGAACCAACTCTTGCTGGCAATGCTGGTTTAGTTGCTGCACTTGTGGCTTTGTCAGGTGACAGGACTACTGGGATTGACAAGAACACCATTTTCTCTTCGGTTCCTCCTATGTTTCCAACTCCACCACCACCCCCAGCACCTTGGAAACCATGAGATGCTGTGTTGGTGCTCATCTTTTTTGTGAAGTATGCTTGTATGACTTATGGATAGATGATTTTGGTGGAAGTAATAGTTTTTGGAATTTGTATCTCCTTCAAGGTAAAGGTAAATGAAAAGATGAGGAAGGAGATGCTCATAAGGGAAGGAAGAAAAGCGAAGGAAAAACTTCCTAAAGATGATGGGTTGGGGCCTGGTTGGGGAACTCAAGACCAGCATTAAGAGATTACTGGTGTTTGGGAATATGTCTTTGTTTGGGTTGTGATATATGTAGTATATATGTATGAAACCATCATGTATTCTTTAAACACAAGAATTTAACAGTTTGAGATTGGTTGACAAATAAATTCACTTGAAAGTCCTACGATTACCTTTTTGCTTTCGATTATCTTTATTGTTTTTTCCCTTTTATTTTTAAAATTTTCCATTTATAGTTTTCTTTCTGTGTTGTGTTGTTGCATGGTTCATGTTCTAGAGGTGCTATATTTATTTCTCTAAAGAGTGCATGGATTGGTTCAGTGGAATTGCTCTCATTACTACGGTTTTCAAACCTTGTACTTTGTTGGCAACCAAGCTTGCTTCAACAATGCTCCGATGAATTGGGGGGCGGAGGGGAGACAAGTGCAAAATTGGACACCAGCCATTAGTCTTTGTGCCTAGCTTTCTAGCTTATCAATGTTGTGTGGAGAAAATGTCACATTTGTCACTCTAGCTAAGTTGTCTTTGTGTTTTCATAGGTGATAGAATTGGTCACTATGTACATATTTACCAAAACTGAGAAAGGATGGTTCTAGTATCTTAGGTCAACAGTAAAGTCCATTTTCTATAGAGTTCTTTGCCACATGTTAGGGTCAAGTAATTCTTTTCAGGAAAGTTATTCTGCGTTGTATAGCGAACTCTTCACTTCAGAAGTTAAGAATTACTAAAGCAGGAGCCTCGTTGCTACTTTCCCTCTTTCACAGGCTTGCTGGTAGATTCTGTGCGTTACTTCAAATGTACACCATGTAATAATAATATGATTTTGTTATCAACTGTCGTCCATTATATATTCTTCTCCATTCCAGCTTTTACATGTTATTGTTATATTCTTTGCCCCCACACCTCAACCATCTGTCTTACATACAACGTTCACCACAATATCACCTTATCAACTGCATTCCCAAAATATGGAAACGGAATTCAGCAGCTCCTTAGAGTTTACACCGATGTGGATAGTTGCCTTTGTATGCTTCGTCATTGTTTTTATATCTTAACTAGTCGCAAACCCGTGCGATGCACGGAAAATTTTATATATATATATATAAGCTTTTTAATTTTGCGTGAACATCGTAATGTTAATAAGAAAGTATAAAAAAGTAAAATGAGAATCTCAATGAAAAGTTGTTAGAATTTGTTTTAATTCCAAAGAACAAAAAAGAGCACTTGAATTTAAATGACTATTTATTTCATCTAATAATACATGATAATTCTTCACCTAACATTTATACAAAAGCATTATATACATGATCTAGCATCAAATCAATAGATGACAATTTTAAAGAAAAAAAACTCTTCAAAATCATTGCATTCAAAGCCTGTGACAGTTTATATGTGAATAGCAAAAAACACATATATAATAAAAAGATTAAAAAAAAAAAAACTAATAAAAAGATTTAAACACTTTGCTACACATTACACAATAATCAACCACTAATGGCTAATTAATCGGTTTCGGCTTTGGTTGTATTAATCGGTTTCATACTTACCATGTCTGGAATAAGAGAATATAGGTAGCATAAGACTACAATCAAGGAAAATACAAACATGATTACAAACCTTGTAAAGAAGATAAATTCCAACCTTTGACCTAATATCTTTAAACCCTTTGAATATAGGCCTGGACATTTTTATAAGCTTTTTATAAATCTTGAAAAGAAAAGAAGAAAACAAAAATATATATATATATATATATAGAGAGAGAGATCTCACATTTATATTATAGGAACTTACATTGTTTTTTTGGTTGTGGTAAAGAAAGTACAGAGAAGAGTAGGATTAATAGCGTACAAAAAAAACTACTAACCACTACAGTTAGTATTACATGAAAAAAAAAAAAAAAAAATTGCACATAAACATTGTCACCAAGGGGTCTTGTTTTTTACAGCACCTTTTTTATGTACTAAATACAAATGTTTGCATTCCTAGAGCTAGCAAACCTCAGAGGTCTTCAATTACATAAGGTTGTGATTTGCCAAGGCACACCCTGCTTTCCTGTAACTATATCATCTAGCCATCTATATTGTCAATTGAGAAAATAATTAATTCAATTGAAGCCTTGCTCTCTTGCCTTGTGTGTACCTTCTTGTTTTTTCAAATCCAAAGTTTGATTTCTTAATAATTTTCTTTTAGTCTATAAGGAGCACAACCTCACGTATTTTGCATTATCTTTCTGATAATGATCTATCTCTACTGTAATTCCCCATTCTCTAAATATCCTATCATCCATGGCAGTATCAGGAAGGTTATTACTTTTATACCATATAAGAGCATTCCATAATTAAAATTCTCATAAATAAACCTGTCCGACAATAACTTGATAACATAAGTGTTTCATGAGATTGGAGAACTAAGTATGATGCATTCATCAAACCTTCAAACAACAGTCATGTTGGTGTCATATCAAAATCTTATCCATTTATTTTGGCATAATATATATAATATAATAAATCTTTAACATACACTTTTTGGTTGAATGAAAGCACACAACATAAAGTCACCAACAGAAAACCCAATCTGATTTAACCCAAACACAAAATCCCATACCACAAACCCCACAAATTCAATCAAAAGCAATACAAAATTAAAACTTGACTTCTTTTTTAAATCTTAACTTCATTTGAATTTCATGAAGATAATACTAATTTATAGAGAGGGTAATACTAATTTGATTTGGTGTTATTTTCAATAGCTAACCGATACTATTTACTATAAATATCATAGAATTGGGATTGGCTCTTAAGTCTTAAGTTAAGGTTCTTATTAGGTTGATCTACTACTAAGCCTAAATGCACATGAGAAAAAAAAGATGGTAACTAAAACCAAGAGGCATAAACCATTAAATTGACATAAAACAGTGAGTGAGACATTTTGTCAAGCATATGGTGTGCAAATTCCAAAATTTGAATGAAAATAAAGTTTTGCAAATTGAATCAACCCGAAAAATGACTATATTCTGTTTGAGAACAACATTTAAGCAAGGTTGATGTACAATGGCAGGAAATGTTTGGGACCAACAAATAGACTTCGCTGAAGCAGCCATGAGGAATGACTGTTTTTGGTACATTGTGAGTTGTTTTTTATCGAAAGAGAATGGTGATGCCATAGTGGACTGCATGAAATCCAAATCTGACATGGTTAGGGGGACATGACCTTCTCTAGGTATAGAAACAACAAAAGAGTACAAAAACATAATAAGCAGAATATCATCAAAACAAAAGAATCCAGTCAGCTTCACCATTTTTCTTTACCATAAAAATTTTGGATGCCAAAATTTCACATTCAAGTGACCCAAAACAGAATCTTAACTGGAGTTTTAACCCTTAAGCCACTTACTTCAGTCTAAACAATTATACAAAAAGAGAATGCTCTAAAATAAAACTTAAAAAGCAGTATTTTGATCTTCTGCCAAGCGAGTTTCATGCTAAGACATTGAATTTTTTACTGGTTTCTGAAGAAAGTGTAAATTGCACTAAATACCTTCTCAAAAAGTTCATAATATCTTTCTTCACGTCTTTGTAGGGCTCCTCTTAAAAGGAATTCATACCCAATGATGAATCATTAAGTAGATCTTCCATTGTTTACTTGGATTGTGTCATGCTTTCAATTACTTTCATGTATCATTTTTCTGTTGGCAACTGTAAGTTGAAATATGTCAATAAAAAAGACAGTAGAAAAGAGCAAAACAAAAATTATTTTAGAAAGACAGTGAGAGAGATAGAATTAAACAAAAGCTTAGAAAATACCTTCAAAACTTCTTCAATGGTAGGAGTGTTGCATTGTGCAGGTTGATCTAAATGAAAAACAGAAAGTGAGAAGAAGTCACACTTAAACAATTTCACAAACAATGCAAGACATAAAAACTAAAATATATACACGTTAATTAGGAATTTTTAATAGTAATTAATATGATAATTGATAGAAAGAGAGGAAAGGGAAGGTTACCAGCCTTGTCCTCAAACTTTGTGTTCCCAAAGTAGTTTCACAGGGGATTTGGATGCAAAAGATGAGAAATATATATTCTGAACATGACTCTATGATGTCTCAGACACCATTTTGGAAATCCTCAATGGTTATCTTCCCTTTTCTTTTCACATCAAGTTAGACAATCTATCAAACACATCAAAGGCATGCCAAGGGTGCCCATCAAACAAAAGAAAAGGAAAGAAAACTATCAAATTCCATTTGCATAATTGTGACTGAACCAAAAACCACTCAAAATAAACAGAACGGAATTGAACTGAATCCTAAACCCAAACCCACAGACCACAAATTCAAGAAATATCTCCGAGGTTGTAGAGCCTTGTGTCTGGTCAAAACCCAATCTCGAGTCAAATACATACCCAGATGCACTCATCCAAAGCAAATTAGCCACAAATCCACTGAAAATAACAACAATCATGGTAAGAGCAATTGCAACTGCAGCGTAGAAGAAGAGTTTAAAAAGGAGAGAGAGAGAGACTTTGAGGCAGAGTAAATGAGATTAAATGGGGGAAGCCGAAAAATGAGAAACCGAATGATTCTGAAAAGCCAATAACGTGATAACGTTACCTTGGTCAAACATGAGACATTCATTTTGTGGGTAACGGCTAAAATTCTAGATGAATCCCTCACCCTTCGTTTTTTTGTATATAGGCCTGGAATAAATGTGGTGTGATGGGGAGATGAGGAGTCCATTGAGGGAGAGAGAAAATAGTTTCACGTACAGATAAGCATGAAAAAAAAAAAAAGAAACAAAATAGAGAGGGAGATGAGGAGTCCATCAAGAGAAAATAAAGAGCGGATGGTGAAGAATCAGGGAGATGAGGAGTCAATGGAGAGAGAGAGTTATAGATTAGCATTGGATTTAATGGTCTAGGTTATGCCAAGTCGTGTGAGAGAGAAAGAGCTGGAATTGGATTGGGAGAGAAAGTCTGACGTGCTAGGCTTTGGAGGAGGCAAACAATATTCTCTCAGCTCTAGCTTTTAATTTATAATAATAATAATATAGATGTGCTGAGCGTGGTCTTCATCGACTTGGAAAGGTATTCAAACTCTTCTATCACTCCCTAGTATCATCATTATTATAATCCTCATAGTTATGGAGTACCTCTTTAATATGCTGGGGTTCTCCATATTCCTGGCTTGATATTTTTCCTGGCCTTTGGCTGGGAAATACTTAGCCAATTTTGTCTCTCATTTCTAGGCTCCTGAATTCTAGTCTAGCTTCCCTTAAATCACGGTCAAATTTAATAGCCCAACTTAAACTTGCTCACATTTTTCCAAATTATTGAGTTGCATTCTAACCCAAAATAGCCTCCTTTTTTTATTTTATTTTCTATTTTTTTTTATTTAATTCAAGGGTAGCTAATTATTTTTTTTGATAAGTAGGGATATCTAATTATGAATTGGGAAAGTACCTCCAATTCTTGTTATGATTTGATTAACTTCTTTTGGGTTCCTTTAATGTGGAAGGAAAGACTATTCTTTGATGTACAAGGAAAGTCTATTTCTTATTAAAGAGTTAATGTATTCCTTGTATATCAAAGAATAAGAATTGAAATCTTATAAATAGAGAGTGTTGCAAAGTATTTAATGGTTTTAGTCCAAGGGTTCTCCTCTATAGGGAGAGGAGAAGGAAGAGCATAGTGTGAAGAGTACAAAAAAGTATTTTTGCTTGGGAGGTAGTACAAGGAGGCTTTGGTTGAGGGATCCTCTCCTATGGAGTAAGGAGAAAAATCATAAAAGGAGAGTGTGAATCCGAGAGAGGAAAAAAAAAAAAAAAAAAGATTTTCGCTTGGGATGTAGCGCAAGGAATGAGACAACACAATTTTGGGTATTCTCTAAGGTTTATGGAAAGTGCACAAATCAAGGAGAATTTGTGTCAGTTGGATTAATGCACAAATTAAGGAGAATTTGTGACGCTTGGATTAAGGCAAGAAAGTATCAGACATACACAAGGGAAAAATATTTGGTGTTTTCTCTAAGAGATTATTGGATGCTAATACCATAGGGTGTTGTATTTAGAATGAGTGAAGATCACATGTGAGTGTGCATGAATCCCTAAGAGAGAATATATTATTGTGTTTGATGTCCATATCAAGTTTGGCATAAACTTGAGAAGAAACTATTGTAATTGATTTTATAATAGTGAATTTATTCAGAGTTTATTCAATGGTTTTTCCCTATAAGAAGAAAAGGTTTTTCACATAAATCTTTGTGTTCTTGTGTGTGATTAATATCTTGGTGATTGATTAAAATTATTTGTGGAATTCCTTAATTCATTTAAGACTAGATTGTGGTCCTAACAGGTGGTATCAGAATTTCTGTTATCCCAATCTCACTGATCCAGTAAGGTAGATTAAGTTTTTCCTATACAATGATAGGCCTCATTGGGTTCTCCTTTTCATGAATGCTAAGGAGGAGGAGCAAATTGAATGCTAAAAGAATAATAATCCTAAACGAATGCAGAGGAGAACAACCTCGAAGCAATAGAGGGGGGATATCATATAATCATATAGGCAAAGATAAACTATAGCACAGGCTTTCCAAAATTTTCTATGAGAGACAGAGAGAGAGAGGGAGAGAGTAGCAAACAATGAAAGTTATTGAACTTAAGAGCTCAACTCAAATATATTCTGTGTGTTAGAAGTATATCAAGGCATATTCCTATTCTAGGTCTAAGTCTAACACTTGGTGTTAATTTAGGATTAGTTTAGGTTTAGTCTCTTATAAATACGTTGTTAAGGAGTTCATTGTAAACACAATATTAAATAGTAAAAATGTAACTGTCAGGGGCTTTCTTATATGAACGTAGGTTTTTATGACCGAACTACAGTATCTCTTTGTTTTTGCTCTTTCTACCCTCTATTATTATTGCTTTCTATTTTCCTACATTGTATACCGAATAATATCATTAAATATGTTCATATAGGCTGGCAACCAGCCAATTCTTTTAGCATTCTTGGCTCTGATTATGGGAAACTGAAATTTTATTTTATTAAATGATTATATAATGAAGCTTTTTAGATATATGCACAGTGTGAGAGTCTTAAGTAGTTTGCTGCTTGTTGTATTGGTTTGCATTTCAGTTCTTGCAGCATAACGATCAAGATAAACTATATGAAGCATTAACAAAATTAAAAGAAGGTTTGCTCCTCTTTCTCTCTTTCTCTCTCTCTCACGCAATCCTAGTCACCTTTCATGATTAAATTCTGCCTTGAAAATTCAGCATGCCAAATTTTGTATATTATTTGCTAAGCCTGATCAATGTGCTTATGATGTTTTTTCTTTTTTTAACAGAACTGATGCTTCTAGGGTTCATTTCCCTTCTATTAACAGTCTTTCAAGGTTTAGTAAGTCGCGTATGCATTCCAGCTTATCTTGCATCTATTATGCTTCCATGCAAGAAGGGCACTGTTTCCGCCAGTGGTTCCGAACATTACTCTAATCTAACTAAAAACAATCGACGACGGCTTTTGTCTGAAGATACTAATTCAGGTCACTGCCTACATGAGGTATATCATAACCCTCTTACTTTAACTGATTGGTATACATTACTTTTTTATCACTTCTTAGACTGCTTGTAATTAATTTGCTGTCCTATATATAAATGACCATGAACAAGTAATGACAATGTTATATACATAGACATATACTAATAAAAAAGAAAATAAAGAATATGAAACCCATACGCTGCAAGTAAACATGATTACAGCTGTAGCCATATAATGGAGGGTCTGGGAAAATTTTGGATTACTCCATGTAGTCATTAGAGAATACACTCAAGATACATGTATAGGTAGCTAACTAATAAAAAGGGAAGGGAAAATTGATGTTTATAGATGGAAAAGGTATGAAGTCTTCCACACCAATCAAACATTTGTATATGCTATCTAATGAAGCTAATATTCAATTGATTTAATGTTACATCACTGGTTCTCTCTCTCTCTCTTTGTAATCAGGGGAAGGTTCCATTGTTATCATTGGAAGCATTACATCAGCTGCACATTTTCATCTTTGTATTGGCAGTTGTTCATGTGATCTTCTGTGTCACTACTATGTTCCTTGGAGGATACAGGGTAATGTATTGATGCCTTTAACTGTAGATTTCATATATATATATATATTCAGTTAAGAAGCTCTTACAACATTTTTGTGGTATTTTTCTATGATAATGTCACTAGTTTGAAGTCTGCTTTTGTTCGAGAAATTGGATAAATACCTAAATATCTCTTGCATTTCATAATTTATATAGTTTTTCTTCTACATATGTAGATACGCCAATGGAAGGGCTGGGAGGAATCAGAGAAGGGAAGAAACACTAATGCTTCCGAACAACATGAGTTCGTCAGACATCGTGCAATTGGGTATTGGAGAAATGCAGCAATTATTAGTTGGATGGTGAGTTTGAACCAATGCAATAATGAAATTCTTAAATTATCAATCTTGAGGTACCTGTAATTTTTTTCCTTTCATTAAGTGGATGGACTCAAAACTTATCTCATATACTTCAATATGGCTAAATTAGTCATAAATATCTCCATTTATGCAAACAGTTACAGCTATTCTTCATGAGTTACAATATCTTCCTACGTTTCTCAACTTAAAAATTAATAAAGTTATTTCCTAATTGAAATAGCTTCCAACTAAGCTTGAAGAAAGAGCAACATCACTGCATCATGTGTCTTTTGAAAAGCAAGGATCATTTCATTTCTAAATTTTCTAAATCATATTCCTGATTTGCAGCAAGGATTTTCTTACACATTTATTTTCCTAAAAAATTGAAAATTTCTATGTGAACTCTAATTTTTATGAAACGGACTCTATGGAACTTGGATGCTCCAAACCAACCGGTCAAGCCAATTGGTACCTTTCCATTGCACACAAAGGCAGGCAACAGGCAATGAGCTAATTCATACACAATGAATAATGTTGTGAAGAGTATTACAGATAAATTTTCTCTATATATATATGGAAAAAAGGAATTAAAAAAAGTAAAGAAAGAAAGGTCAATATTTTATATGCAACGTGTACTAGCTATAAAAGTACCATATTCTTTGCAATTAACTGTATTGCACAGATCCAGTCAATTTCTTTATATACTTTAGACCAAATTTACTTAGATCCCTTTAATAAAGGACTTTGTGCATTAAGGGTCTGCTCATTTGTGTTTAAACCACAATGCACCATCTGGACAGTGTTGTGCATAAGGATGAACTACTAAACCAGATTTTGTGTATGTCTTTGGAAACAATAGGGCATTTCAAATTCTTTAATTGTCCATAATAAATCCATCATCTTGCACGCAGTAGTGTATTTTGCTGTTTGAGTTCAAAGAATTTCTCTATGCTTGCAATTATATGTGTATATGACAAGGTTGAAAGCATTGAATCTTATGGAAATTGGTATGAAGGCTTATCTCCAGTGTGGTGACACTCAGTTTTTTATATTTATTGGTAGATAGCGTTCTTCAAACAGTTTTATGGCTCTGTTACCAAGTCAGACTACATTGCACTGCGACAAGGATTCATCAAGGTTTAGTTTGCATCATTTCTTTGTACCAAATAATACATATATAGTTTGTTTCATATGGTATTTACCCTTGTTTTCTCCTTCCAGGAGCACTGCCCTAGTAATTCTAAATTTGATTTTCACAAATACATGGTGCGGAGACTTGAAGTTGATTTCAAAAAAGTTGTTAGCATAAGGTAAGACTCAAAGACAGGTTAAATTTAATTATTGAACCTTTTTTTTTTTCCAAAATTCATTTTGATTTATTAGATAAATGTTGTGAAATGTAGCTGGTACCTATGGCTGTTTGTTGTGGTTTTCTTGCTACTGAATGTGGCAGGTAATTTCTAAATCTTGATTGATTCACCTCATTTCATAATTGGAATTTCACATCTTACTTGTGTCTGAAATGAACATGCAGGATGGCACTCATATTTTTGGTTGTCCTTTTTGCCATTGATTGTAAGTGGTTTGGTTGATTCCAAGTGGAAATTAATTAATATTGTCTTTGTTTATGGAATGATATAGTTGGACTTATGTTTGAGTTGGTTGGAGTGACAGCTGCTACTTTTGGTGGGTGCTAAGTTAGAGCACATAATCACCCGTTTGGCTCAGGAGGTAGTAGAGAGGAAGACAACTGGTCATGGTCAAGAAGCACAGCAGGTTACAGAGATGAACAGAGACAATCATGAAGTGCATAATACTGCGGAGAGGAATGCAAAAGACCATGAAACAGCACGAGTGAAGCCTTCAGATAAACACTTTTGGTTTAGTCGCCCAGCCCTTGTTCTTGACTTAATTCAGTTCATTTTGTTTCAGAATTCATTTGAGATTGCATTCTTCTTCTGGATCTTGGTGAGGAAATATATATCAGCTAGTTAGCTAAATAGTACATATTCAATTCCAAGAGCATATATGCAGCCGCATTTTTACATTCATCAAATTAACTCTGCAGTGCACATATGGATTTGATTCATGTATCATAGAGAAACCAGGCTTCATCATCACAAGACTTATTATGGGGTAATACTTAGGGGATAAGGGGAGAATATGGAACATATTATCTTATTTAGCCCACATTTTGAGTGTGTCCCATTATTCACCTGCTCACGTAATAGTATCCTCATGCAGTGTGATTGTTCAAGTACTATGCAGTTACAGCACCTTGCCTTTGTATGCTATTGTGACCCAGGTTAGATAATATACAGATTTGCTTTCTTGTTGGAGTAACATATAAGCTTCACGTAACACCTGAACTCATCAATCTTCTTCATGTACTTTTTTTTTTTTTTTTTAAATATTTTCTCACTGCATGAAGATGGGTAGCGCATTCAAAAAAGGCATATTTGAAGAGTTTGTGGGAGCATCAGTGACACATTGGGTTGAAGGTTTTAGGAAGAGAAGAGATGGAAGAACAAGTAGCTCAAATAAAGCAAGTCAGATACAAATGCAAAAAATGGATAAAGAATCACCCCAAAATGCTCAAATTTCAGAACAAGCAATTGTTGTGATTGAAGAAACTGGGACATCAATTACTGAGCTTCCTTCTGTAGACCAACTGCCTTTTTCATTATCTTAACTTTCTTGAGAGATATCTTATTTGAAATTTGATTTCAGAGGTAAACATTCACTTTGATAATGTACAAGGACATAAGATTTTTTCTTTACTTCCATGAAAAAGGATGTCCCCTTTTCATCAATAAAAGAAGTCGTAATCTTCTAGTTCGGGACAACATTTGGCGTTTATCAAATATTAGGGTGTCTAGGGAATGGCAGATGAGAAGCTCCTCTGATGTAGATTGTAACAAAATCAGCCTAATTATACTAAATTCACTGATCAGCGTACCAGCAATTTTGGGGCTTCTAACAATTCCTAACACTTCAGTTGATTTGTCCGCTGGCAACTAAACCCTTCGGTTTAAGTGCTTGATTCAAGATTTTTCATTAAAATGTAGTCTTTGACAAATTAGTGGATATTTCTCTGAGTTGTTGCATACTATTCTGGGAAAAAGGAACTTTTTGCAAATTAATGATTAAGCTCATTAACAAGACCAGAACCATAAAATGCCTATTAGTTTGCTTATAATTTTCACAAGCTTAAAAAACCACATTTCATGCAAACCTATAGCAGCATTATGACGGATTTGTCTACTTACTCAATTGAGCTCGTGAACGAGCTCAAGTTCCCTGGAAAACTTAAAAAAATAAATAAATAAATAAATAAAGGAAGTGCATAATTGATCATAATATAAAGTCCAAAGCACACTTGTAAATGAACCAGGTGCAGAGGAAGAAGCCCTGGCTTGGTTGAGAGTCAAGACTCCATTAGACTCACCAGGAATCCGTTAAACACATCCTACCCCCGCCAATGATGAGCTACAGTAGTCAATAGTTATTCTTTAGTTTTAGATTTATTTTGCTTTGGGAGTAACAATTGATTGACTTTGTTGAGATTATTGCTGGTTTGATACCACGTTAAATATAAAAGAATAGAAAAGGAGTAGGGAAAGAGAAACTCATATTAGTCCTAGATTAACTATGATTAGGTTTGCTTGTTATATAAGTACATGAGTCTACACTAGGTTTAACCCTCATTGATCAATATATTTTAGGTTTAAATACCATTTTGGTCCTCAACCTTTGGCCTTTGTGTCAAATTGGTCCCTAACCTTTCAACTGTGTCAAATTGGTCCTCAACCTTTCCACCATGTGTCAAAATGATCCTTACGGTTAAGTATTGGATGGAAAATGCTGACATGACTAACGGTTTATTTTTAACTTTAAAAATATCTGACATGGCATGCCACATCATATTTTAATTAAAAAAAAAAATGCCAACTCACATTTAAAAAAAAAAAAAAAAATCTGAATATCACGTCAGTTTTTTTTTTTTTTTTTTTTTTTTTTTTTTTTCTTTCTTCATCGTAACATCTATGGAACTGTCGAAACTCAAAAAACAATTTCAAAGCTGAAAGTCCTTCAAAATCCCCTCCTCCTCTCTCTCGCATAGCCGCTGCTGCCCCTCGCGCCACTCACCGGGAACCTCGCGCCGCTCACTGCGCCGCCCCTCGCGCCACTTACCGAGACCATCGCGCCGCTCATCGTGCCGCACTTCACCATTCCAATCGCCGCCCTTTCCGAGCCACTCGCCAGCCTTGGTCGCTTCTGGGTAAGCCCATCGCCTCTCTCTCTCTCTCTGATTATCTCGGTTCTCTGTTGGTTTATCTTTGTTTTCGGTCATTGTCTGCTTGTGCTCCACATTAAAATGAAAATTTTCAATTGAGCCATATACTTGTATCAGGCTCACTTCATTATACTTCAATGTTCAAATTTTGGGATTGTTGTTTTGGGATTATTTTTCTTTATTGTTTATGTAGTTGTTACATTCTGTACAGATTGCCTACTGATGATATTGATTTTTCTTTTGTTTGTGCTTGTGATTGTAGATATGGATGATTTCACTGTGGAAGTTCATCATGGTGGGTCATTTGCTCATGATCCACTTAGGTATGAGGGGGGTACTATAAGCTTATATAAGAATAATATTCGTGATTATTGGTTCGGCTTAGAATTAAAAGACATGGTTGGGAAGTTGGGATATTTGAGTTATGGTACACTGCGGTATAGATTGCCTACTGTAAGCATGGAGGATGGTGGTCTTCGGGTAGTATCAATTGATAGTGATAAGGATGCTATGGCCATGGTAGATGCTGTTGAGGGGCATAATGTGATAGAGTTGTTTGTGGAGCACTGTGTGGATGTGCCTGATGCAGTAGAAGAGCATAGAACTATTATTGCAGGTTTTGAAGTTGATGAGGATGTATGGTTTGATAATGTGTTTGAAGAATGTAATGAGGGTAATGAGGTGGTTGATACACGCCTTCCTGATAGTTCTATAGAGTTTAGCGATTCTGAAGAGTCTAGCGATGATGATGGCCATAGTAATGGTGCTAATGAAAGATGTGTACGAAAGCTAGTGACATATGGTGACATGGAAAGTGATGAGGACTTGAGAGATTCCTTGTACTTTGGAGAGGGAGGCATAGAACAAGAGAGGATCAAGACTGGTCTTAGTGACAATGATGAAGCCTATTTGTCAGAGGAACTTTTGAGTATGGATGATGATGATGTTAGACCTCAATATCCTGTGTATAAACCCCCAAAGAAAGCAAAATATATCAAGTTTGAAATTGGAATGAAGTTTAATTCACTTCAAGAGTTCAAGAATGCAGTGACTGACTATGCAGTCCATGGGGGACATGGTATTCGGTTTGAAAAAAATGATAAAGTTAGGGTGAGGGCAGTTTGTAAGAAAGGGTGTAAGTGGGTGGCATATACTGTAAAAATGGCAGGAGAAATGACATGTCAATTGAGAACATTTGTGAATGAGCATACATGTAGTAGGAGTTATCTAAATTCAAGGGCGACCTCTAAATGGTTGGGAAAGAAGTTGACTAACAGAATTAGCGAACAACCAGATATGCCATGCTCTACCATTCAAGAAAAGGTTCATAAGAAATTTGTTGTTAATATTTCAAGGTCCAAAGCATATAGAGCTAAAAAAATTGCTTTGGAAAAGATTGAGGGTAGTCATAAGGAGCAATATAGCAGGATTCGAGACTATTGTACTGAGTTGTTGAGAACAAATGGAGGTAGTTCAGTTTTATTAAAAACAGATATAGAGAACTTATTTGATAGGGAGATTGAGAGGCCTGGGAGGTCATTAAATCCAGTGTTTGAGAGGTTGTATGTTTGTTTAGATGCATGCAAGAAGGGGTTTGTTCATTGTAGGCCTTTCATTGGTGTGGATGCATGCCATTTGAAAGGACCTTATGGTGGTCAACTCATAGCGGCTATTGCTAGAGACCCAAATGAGCAATTTTTTCCATTAGCATTTGCTGTTGTAGAAGCTGAGACGAAGGACTCGTGGACTTGGTTTCTATTGCAGTTGATAGAGGATGTTAATGCAAGTTCAAAGCGTACATTGACATTCATATCTGATGAGCAAAAGGTATAAGCAATCGTTAACCCGCTTTTAGATTATATCTACTTATTGAAGGCAAGTATTTATTTGTTGTTCTTATGTTAATAAGTATATTGCTTTTGGTTTTATAGGGTTTAGTTCCCACTTTTGAAGAGGTATTCAGTGGGATGGAGCACAGGCTATGTGTCAGGCATATGTATAATAACTTTAAGAAGAAATTTCCTGGTATACACTTGAAGGACTTGTTTTGGAGGATAGCTTCTACAACATATGAAAAACAATGGGAAAGGGCAATGAAAGAGTTGAAGGAGGTTGACAGGCAAGCATTTGAGTGGGTTGAATCTAAACCAAAGGAAAAATGGTGCAAGCATAAATTTAAAGTGCACTCCAAGTGTGATACACTAGTTAATAACATGTGCGAATCATTTAATGGGGTTATTTTGAAAGCTAGACAAAAGCCAATCATTGGTTTGGTGGAAGATATAAGGTTGTATCTATTGAGAAGGTTTGAAGCTTACAGGGAAGGTATCAAGAAAGTTGAAGGCGACTTATGCCCAAATATTAGAAAGAAGTTATCTAGGGAGAAGTTGAATAGTGGTCAGTGGGAATCAAGACGGGCAGGTAATGGAAATTTTGAGGTATGTTGTGGTGCGGTTCAATATATTGTTAACTTGAAGGAAAAAAATTGTACTTGTAAGAGGTGGGACTTGAGTGGAGTGCCCTCTTGTCATGCTATAAGTTGTATTTTTTCCCAACGTGAGGCAGCAGAGGACTATGTTGATCAATGCTATAAGATATCAACATATGTGGCATGCTACGATCCAATTGTAATGCCTATAAATGGGCCAGACATGTGGGAAGCAACAGGGTTAGCACCTGTAGAGCCTCCACGTATTAGAAGGCCTCCAGGAAGGCCTAAAAAGCTTAGAAGGAGAGAGCCTGATGAGCCAAGACCATAATCTACAAAATTGAGTAAAAGACATTTAGTTATGAAGTGTAAAAAAAGTGGGGAAAATGGTCATAACAAGAGGACATGTAAAGGTAAAGTTGGTGGCAATCAAGGGCAACAGAACAATCAACAAGATAATGAAGGTTCATCAAGGATGACTGGCCAAAAACAAAAAAGGGGAGGTAAACAGGCTACAACAACAAATGCTGAAAATGAGCTCAACTCATCAACGGTATAAATTTCAAGTTTACATCAACTACTTAATTGCATTTTTTCTAACATGATTGGATACTAATTTGGTTTATTTATTTCTTAACAGGGTCAAAGCAATAGAAAGGATAGGGATAGCGCAAGTGCAAGTGCAAGTGCAACAGCATCTAAACAACCAGGATCAACAGCTCAGGCAACAGCTAGTGCACACTCAGGATCCAATGCACACGCTCAGTCAACA
>BKZX01028860.1:796-16840 GCA_014362285.1 Fagus crenata
AGTCAGAATCCACAGCCTGGATTGAGGATCCTATTTGGGCCACAAGTACGGTCCACAGAAGTCATGGGCTACATTTTAATTTAATTATGCTTAATCATTAAGGTGAAAACTCAATAAAAAATTAAATAAATTATCTTTTTTTTTTTTGCTACAAATTAATTTATCTTAATTTGTATCAAAAGCTCCAAATTAGATCCTAAATGCAATCTAAATTTGAGACAGGTTTCCCTTCAATTTGAGATTACTTCTAAACCATTTAAACTATTTCCAACACATTTAAAACTAATCCAAATTCTCTCATAATTTCAAAACTCATCATTAACTTATGTATACATTTTAATAATTTTTTATTGACAATATCATGTTTCAAAAATGTAAAACTAGTTGATAATATTTCTAAATCTTTTTTGTAGTCTGCTTTATAGGATGATGACTAAATATAAAGTGATCAAGCGAATAGATGAATTACAAGCTAGTTTATAATAAAAAAAGAGATGTTCTAATTTTATATTGTTCTTAAATCCTTGGGAGTTTCCATAGACGCTAGTAGTAGAATATAGCTGAGAAGTAATATAGAAAAGCGAACTTTAAGAAAGAAGAAAAAGGTAGAAACACTGAATGAATTAGACAAATTGTATAAAAAGGTTTCAAATAATAAGTAAATAGATGTTATGTTGAGAAAAAAAAAAAGAAAAAAAAAAACAATCAAGAGCAATGTCCTTTCTTGCTATTGAAATGTGAGTTGAGTGTAAAAAATTGTTTAATAAAAAAGAATATTAAAAAGGTAGAAAAGAGGTAAGGACTCAGGAGTCAGGAGAGAAGTCAAGATTCTCTTGTGACTTTTATTAAAAAAGATAGGACAGACAAAGTTTGAGGTCACTTTTTCTACTTAAATTAGTATAATTTGAGTAGTGGGCTTCGGTCACTAAAGAGTAATGGTTACAAAAACTTACAAGAAACACATTGCAAAAACGTAAAAAAAAAAAAAAACAAAACAAAACAGCTACAATAGGTTTAATAGAGGAGGGCAATGAGAAAAACTATGCAAGTTTCAACAAGTATGCTTGTGCATGTGCCATAGTTGCCTCCATGATCTCATTTATATTTGGTTACGGTAGGTTTAATCTAAATCCTAGTGTATGATCTGTTTATGATAAGTACTTACGGTATGGCCACAACTCTATTTTATCGTTGTTCAATCCAAAGTTTTTACCAATATATATATATATATATATTCTTTAAGAATCCATTTATGTTGTCAGTAAGATTTTACTTATTCATATATATATATATATATATAACGAATTCATTCATTTATCTGAATTCCCTTTTTTTAGTTTATGTAATAATATTTGTAGTATACATATTCAGATACTGGCGTAATGACTGGAGCTATGATATTCATAAAGGAAGATCTCAAAATCAATGACACCAAAGTGGAAATCCTTGCTGGAATCTTAAACCTTTGCGCTCTTGTAGGATCTATTGTTGCTGGAAGAACCTCTGATTATATAGGTCGTCGTTACATAATTTTCCTAGCCTGTATTTTATTCATGCTAGGTGCAATTTTAATGGGCTATGGTCCATCCTATGCAATCATTATGATTGGAAGGTGCACCGCTGGTTTTGGTGTTGGCTTTGCACTTCTAATTGCACCAGTTTACACTGCTGAGATTTCCTCTCCTTCATCCCGAGGTTTCTTAACCTCCCTTCCTGACATTAGCATTAGCTTTGGAATCTTACTTGGCTATATCTCAAACTAGTTTTTCGCAAAATTGACTTTGAAACTTGGATGGAGGCTAATGCTTGGAATTGCAGCAATCCCTTCACTTGCTTTGTCTTTAGGCATCTTAAAAATGTCTGAGTCACCAAGGTGGTTAGTAATTCAAGGTCGTTTAGGAGACGCAAAAAAAAATCTTATTGCAAGTCTCTAATACTAATGAAGAAGCTGAAATCCGATTCCATGACATAAAACTTGCTGCTGGAATAGATGTGAATTGCACTGAGGATATTATAAAGCCTCCAATAATGGCTGGCCGTGAAGGGGTTTGGAAAGAATTGCTTCTTAGGCCTTCCCCTTCTGTATGTCGAATTTTAATTGCGGCAATCGGACTTCATTTCTTCCAGCATTCAAGCGGTATCGATGCATTATTGTTATATGGTCCAAGAATCTTTGAAGCAGCTGGGGTCATTGACAAGAACAAGCTTTTGCTTGCCACAATTGGGATAGGACTTACAAAGACTATATTTATATTAATAGCCACTTGTTCATTAGATAAAGTTGGTAGGAAACCTCTCTTAATTGCTAATAAGCACTGGAGGCATGGTTTTAGCCTTAGTAGGATTAGGATTTGGGTTGAGCATAATGAACCAATCTAAAGAAAAGTTGTCATGGGCAATGAGTCTTAGCATTGTTTCTACTTACACGTGTGGGTATGCATGCTATTGGCCTTGGGCCTGTTACATGGGTGTATAGCTCTGAGATATTTCCTTTGAAGTTGAGGGCACAAGGGGCAAGTATTGGGGTGGCTGTAAATAGAGGCATGAATGCGTGGCAGTTTACAAAGCGATTACAATTAGTGACTTGGTGTGACATTCTTTATGTTTGCTGGTATTTGTATGTTGGCTGGGGGATTCATCTATTTATTCTTGCCAGAGACAAAAGGGAGGTCCTTGGAAGAGATGGAGATGCTCTTCAACAAGAAGGCTAGGACAGGAAATACATGATGGCAAGGTGTGTACTGAAGAACAAGTAACTCAAAAGAGTTCTTTTTTTATGTTAAGGGGTAGATTATCTTGGTGTAAGAATGTAAAAAGCACCATCCATAATGTGATCCTTTGTAACACTTGGGAAAATTCTTTTTTATGTGATTGACCTATGATCTGCTTTGGTGTTGCTTACTTAGTCTCTAGACTCTAGTAGTTGTCTTCAATTGGATTGTAGGACAGTTCTAGTTGTATTTTTCTGGTTTTGATTGTGTTGTACTTTGGTTTGCTAGAATAATGGTAGAACATGCTATAATTGATGAATTTGTTCTTTCTTTGTGGTAAATATCTTCACAATTTGTAGAGTTTTGGAGATTTATCACGCACAAAATCCTTGTAGCTCAACTTGTATATACTTATTGGTGTTCTTCAATGGAGACATCTAGAGTTCAAATTCCTCTTTCCCAAACTATCAAATTATATATATATAAAAAAAAGTCAGCATTCTTGCATCTTTTGGTTCCGAATCTTCTGATTGATATAGAAAGGCGTTTGCTCATTTTTTGGGTGATCAGACCCTTCAACCAACTTCAGAGGAGCTCAAGTCTTCACACCTGGCATCAAGACGTGGCAATCTTATCCACTGATCTAGACTTGTATAGAAGCTGCTGGAAACATACAGTTCTGCATGTGACTAATTGAAAATATCTCAAGCATTAGTTACCGTGATTATTGGGTTGTTATAACTAATTAGAAGTTGCTAGACACTCTGATTGTATTAAGCCTATAAGTAGGTCTCTGTAAACAGTATTATGATTATTGCAATATACTCTTACACTCATGTGAATCACTCATTTTGTTTTTCTCTCAATATTCTCTATACTTCTCTAAACATTTTCTTGGTATCAGAGCTTGGTTCATTCACCCATGGCTTCTGTTTCTTCTACAACGTCTCCAGCCAACTCTGGCTCTCCTACTCTCACTACAACACAAACACCAATGATACTTTTATCCAATGTTTCTAACCTTGTCTCGGTCAAGCTTGACCAGAGCAATTACGTACTCTGGAAATACCAGATTACCTCGATTCTTAAAGCTTATGCTATTCTAAGCTTTGTTGATGGAACGCAGCTATGTCCTCCATAGTTTGTGACTAACAGTGAAGGTACACTCCAAGAGAATCCATTGTATCAGCAGTGGATTTCTAGAGATCAAGGCCTACTGACCTTGATTAACTCCACTTTGTCTCCTACAGCTCTCTCTCTAGTTGTGGGACAAACCACAGCTCATGGAGTGTGGTCCATTCTGGAGAAGCATTACACATCAGCTTCACATTCCAATATCCTCAATCTGAAAATGGATCTCCACAACATCAAGAAGGAAACCAATGATTCTGTGAATAAATTTCTACAGAAGGTTAAAGACGCAAGGGATTGTCTTGCTGTAGTGGGAGTGCAGATTGATAACGAAGAGATTCTCCACATTGTCCTAAGAGGACTTCCTCACGAGTACCATGCTTTTAGTACAGCCATACGTACTAGTAACGATGCAACTAGCTTCGAAGACATTCATGTCTTGCTCACAGCCGAGGAGCAGTCCTTGAAGAGTTCTATTGATCTTGCTAAAGATCATTCTCATATGGCGATGGTTGCTAACACCAATCGTAACAATGCTCTATTTTCCTATCAAGGAAACAGAGGACGAGGAAGGAATAACTTCACTCGTGGACGAGGCAAAAACTTCAACAATGGAGGCAGAGGAAATTCTAACAATGCAGGTGGGAACTCAGGCAACAGTTCTGGACATTTCAATGACAATAATTCTGGTAATTTCAATACTGCTTAGTCTTACAATCAACGTCTAGTTTGCCAGATTTGTGGAAAAATAGGCCATGCTGCTATAGATTGCTATCACCGCATGGATTATGCCTATCAAGGCAAACAACCACCATCCAAATTGGCAGCAATGGCAACAACCTACAATGCACAAACCTCAGATCAATCCTATTGGATATCCGATACAGGAGCAACTGACCATTTCACTCTAGATCTCTCAACTATTCCAGACCATCAAGATTATGCAGGTGGTGATCTTGCAACAGTTGGCAATGGTAATGCTCTTCCAATCACTCACATTGGTAATTCTCAACTCAAAGCTTCTTCGCACCTTTTTCAATTACGTAAAATCCTTTGTGTTCCGTCTATGTCTTCAAATCTTTTGTCTGTTAACAAATTCTGCCGTGATAACAATTGTTGTTTCCAATTTGATGCTCATCAATTTAAAATCAAGGATCTACCAACGGGGAGGCTTCTCTACAGAGGCCCCAGTAGGAATGGTCTTTATCCTCTCACTGGAGTCCATCAACCTCTACTGCATCAACCACATACAAGCTTTTCTTCCCTTCAGTCCAAAGCTGTGTCATCTTCTCTTTGGCATGATCGCCTCAGTCATCCAAATAATCAAGTACTTCAACGTCTTCTTCCTTTTGTAAATACAACTAGATCAAATAAAACTTAGTCTACTGCTTGTACACACTGTATTCAAGGCAAAATGACTAAAATTCCTTTCAAAAACTTTGTTTCTCATGCTTGTAAACCACTGGAAGTTGTTCACAGTGATGTTTGGGGTTCTGCACCTGTAACATCTAATAGTGGTTATCAATACTATGTCATTTTTGTTGATGAATTCACTCGGTTTACATGGTTTTATCCTATTAAGTCCAAATCTGATGTGCTCTCTTGTTTTGTGTCATTCACCCATACAATGCAAAACTTACTCAGTCAAAAAATTAAAATCTTGAGAACAGACTGTGGAGGTGAATATGCCAGTCTTGAGTTTCAGTCTTTTTGCATTAAAAATGGCATTCTCCATCAATATACCTGCCCACACACATCTAAACAAAACGGTCTTGCTGAGCGCAAGCACCGTCACATTATTGACATTGCTCTCACACTGATCTCACAGTCCTCCTCACCCTTGCATTTCTGGCCTTATGCATTTAGCACAGCAGTCTATCTCATAAACAGACTACCCCCTTCTAATGCAGGTATTACTTCTCCTTGGGAACGTTTATTCCATCGTCGTCCTTCATATAACCTGTTTAAACCTTTTGGCTGCTTATGCTACCCACTCTTACGGCCATACAACTCTCATAAATTACAACCAAGGTCAGTTGAATGTATATTTTTGGGCTATGCCACCAATGCAAAAGGTTATATTTGTTTTGATCCTAAATCTCACAGATACTACACCTCTCGTCATGTCATCTTCACTGAGTCTATATTTCCCTTCACCAAATCACCAGTGTCCTCACCATCTTCCCAAATATCTCCTACTTGGCTTCAAACAAACCTCTACTTTCATGAATGCCCCCTCACTTCTCTATTTGGCACTGGTTCTACATCAAATACTCCATCTCTTCCCTATATACTTCCTTCTGGTCAGTCATCTACAGAAGCATCATCTTGCTCATCTCAACCCGAGTCATCATCTCTCTTACCTTCTCAATCTGAGTCATTAGTTAACCCAACACCTACAATTGCACCATCTGTACCTTTCACTTCTACCGAACTTGTGTCAACCTCTTCTGTTGCACCACCTGCACCACCACCACCACCTCACCATCCCATGCAAACCCGTGCCAA
Source organism: Fagus crenata (assembly GCA_014362285.1). NCBI lineage: Eukaryota > Viridiplantae > Streptophyta > Magnoliopsida > Fagales > Fagaceae > Fagus > Fagus crenata. The sequence continues at coordinate 7,147 of BKZX01028860.1, forward strand.
ATCTGGCATCTTCAAACCCAAACGTGCTCATCATACCACTACCATTGATTACCTCCAAACAGAACCTCTCACCTTTAAACTTGCATCTCAATTTCCTTAATGGTGTGAAGCTATGACAAGTGAGTTTGCAGCTCTTGACCGGCAAGCTACTTGGTCCCTTGTTCCCCCATCTTCTTCTCACAACATAGTGGGATGTCGTTGGGTTTATAAACTCAAGAGAAACTCAGATGGGTCTATTGCTAGATACAAGGCTCGCCTTGTAGCAAAAGGCTATCACCAACAGCATGGCATGGACTATGATGAAACATTTAGTCCCGTGGTGAAACCAGCCACAGTTCGACTGGTTCTCTCCATTGCTGCCCAACAAAGCTGGTCTCTACGTCAACTTGATGTCTCCAATGCCTTTCTTCATGGCTTGCTTTAGGAAACTGTTTATATGGAGCAACCCTCAGGGTATATTGATGCTAAGTTTCCTAATCATGTTTGCCAACTAAAGAAGGCTCTATATGGCCTCAAACAGGCACCTCGTGCCTGGTTTGAACGTTTTACTTCTTATCTTCTCACACTTGGGTTCACTCCATCACTGGCAGACCCTTCTTTGTTTTTGTATTGCCAAGGCAGTACTCTGATTTATCTTCTCCTATATGTTGATGATATTATCGTCACTGGCAATACTCCATCTGCCATTCAGTCTCTTCTTCATCAACTTGGCACATAATTTGACATCAAAGATCTCGGCCAACTCAAGTACTTCTTGAGTTTACAGATTGAATACCGTTCTTCAGGTTTCTTCATGCATCAACACAAATATGCTTCTGATTTGCTTGCCAAATCAATATGTCCACATGCAAGCCTTGCTCTACTCCGTTTGTTTCACTCTCACGGCTTCGCAAAGATGAAGGTACTCCTTTCCCGGATCCTACTCCCTTTCATAGCATGGTTGGAGGATTACAATACCTCACCTTCACACGGCCTGATCTCTCATTTGCCGTTAATCATATTTGCCAATTTATGCATCGACCTACAGATCACCATTTAATTGCCGCCAAACGTATTTTACGTTATGTACAGGGCTCTCTTTTCGACCTGGCCCGTTAGAACTCACAGCCTTTGCAGATTCGGATTGGGCTGGTGATCCTATGGATCGCCGGTCCATAACTAGCCTCATTATCTTTTTGGGTCACAACCCCATTACCTGGCAATCCAAGAAGCAGCCCACGGTCTCTCGCTCGTCTACAGAGGCAGAATACCGTGCCTTAGCCAATTGCACTGCTGATCTTGCCTGGGTTCGCATGATCCTCAAGGATCTTGGCATATTTCTTGGTGCTCCTCCAACTATTTGGTGTGATAACCTCAGTGCTTTAGCTATGGCTTCCAACCCAGTTTTTCACGGTAGAACTAAACATGTAGAAGTTGACTATCACTTCATTCGAGAGAAAGTCACCAACAAAGATATTCAGCTTCATCATGTCTCCACTGATGACCAACTCGCAGATGTTCTTACCAAAGCTCTTCCTTCCCCACAGTTTCTGTATCTTCGTACCAAACTCATGTCTCCTTCTACTTGACATGTGTTTGCAGGGGGATGAAAACAGAGGAGCTCAAGTCTTCACACCTGGCATCAAGACGTGGCAATCTTATCCACTGATCTAGACTTGTATAGAAGCTGCTGGAAACATACAGTTCTGCATGTGACTAATTGAAAATATCTCAAGCATTAGTTACCGTGATTATTGGGTTGTTATAACTAATTAGAAGTTGCTAGACACTCTGATTGTATTAAGCCTATAAGTAGGTCTCTGTAAACAGTATTATGATTAGGACGCTGCTACTTTCACACCATGGTGTGAAACAGTGTTTTCACACCATGGATGTGGCAGCAAATAACTGGGCCACGGCAGCAAGCAATCCTGCGGGTCCCATAAGTGCAAAATCAACTATTTTAATGAAGAATGCAACTATCTTTGTTGCCAAATGCACTAAAAATTTGGCTAAAAATGGGGCATGGCAAAGCACGTGAGAGGTCCAGCTTGCTGTTTTTTTTTTTCCCTCCACTCCGCCTGTCTTCTTCTTCAGCATGACTGAAAGTCTGAAACACACGTCCATAGCCACAGCAAGCAGAAAGTAAAAAAAAAAAAAAAGACAACTTAGCCGAGAAGATCAAGTCAGTTCTAAGGTTGGATTTTTGAAATTTTGGTACTTATTATTTCTTGCCAATAATAATGAAACAGTAATCCTAAACATAGAAACCTTTTTCTGTAAAACAGTGTTGCTGCCATTGTAGCTTGAGCTTGAGCTTGAACTTGAAACAAAGTCACCATTTGGAGCAGAGACAGAGACCAACATTTGAGATTTGGAGCAGCATTTAACGTGAGTTTTGGAGTTTTGGAGGTCCATTGCACTGGTGCATTGACTGCACTATTCACATGGTATGCTTTTTTTTTTGTTAGTTGTGTATATTATTTAAGTTTATTTTTAGTGATAATCTGTACATATTTTTTTGTGTAATAAAAAATGAAAAAAACAAAAAAAAAATTATGCTTGTTTTAGGTGTAGCAAAATATTCATGATTATTGTATTATGGCTATAGATGTTTAATGGGTTTTTTCATGTTATTTTTTAATGTTAATTTTAGTGAGTGTGTGTTGGTATGTTTGAATGTTTTCTGTTATTGATACTAGTCACAATGTAATACTTTAGGTTTAGGTTGTATATCATTATTGGTACATGATAAATTATTTGGTAGAGTTTACATTACATGTTATAATTAACTTTGGTATTTGGCTTATAGGTTATTGCAGTCATGAGTACACAAGAGATGGATGGTGTTAGATCCTTTGGTGCTAGTAATAGTTTTGTGGAGGATTTACCACAGCCTGTTGAGGGAAACATGCAGGAGGATACACCTGAGAGTGTGAGGAATTCAGTGATTGAACCAAGGGTTGGAATGGAGTTTGATTCACTTCAACAAGTCATTGAATATTATAAGCATTATGCTTATTCGAAAGGATTTGCAACAATGACAAGGAATTCAAGAAAAAAGAAGGGCTTTAGTGAGACTTCTTATGTAAACTTGAAATGTAACCGAGAGGGAAAATACAGGAGTTCGGTTAATGATCCTTCCAAGAAGAGGTCGACAATAAAAAATGCGTGTGAAGCTGGGATCAAAGCTTCGATAGATATTACCGATAAAAAATGGAGGATATTGAGTTTTATTGAGGATCATAATCATGAGTTGAGTCCTAGTAAATCCAGGCATTTTGCTGCTTTTCGGCATATAAGCACGGATACAAGAAGGAGACTCTTAATTAATGACAATGCCGGTGTTAGGATAAATAGTAGTATTAAGGCTTCCGTCGTTGAAGCAAGGGGTTATGAAAATGTGACGTATAATCAAAGAGATGTTTGCAACTTTCTTGAAAAGGAACGTCGTTTAAAGTGTAAGGAGGGTGACGGACAAGCTTTGCACGATTACTTCGTTAGAATGCAAGCTAAAAATTTTAACTTCTACCATGCATTGGATTTGGATGATGAGTTACGTGTGCGAAATGTATTTTGGGTTGATGCGAGGAGTAGGGCAGCATACGAATCCTTTAATGATGTGATCACGTTCAACACCACATATCTAACAAACAAGTATGATATGCCATTCGCCCCTTTTATTGGAATTAATCATCATGGTGAATCTATTACACTTGGTTATGGGTTATTGTCAAGTGAAGACACGGATTCGTTTGTGTGGGTATTTAGGCAATGGTTGCAAAGTATGTGTGACATTGCTCCAAAAGCCATCATCACAGACCAATGCCAAGCAATGCGGCGGGCCATTGAAATAGCTTTTCCGGAAACTGTTCATCGTTGGTGTATTTGGCATATTACGATGAAGTTGCCAGTGAAGCTTGCTGGATTGGAAGCTTATCAAGATATAAAGCATTATTTGCTTAAAGCCGTGCATGATTCAATGACAGTGGAAGAGTTTGAAGAAAAATGGAATCATACCATCACTTTGCATCATTTTGAGGAGAATGAGTGGTTGGCCAAGTTATATGAGGAACGAGAGCGATGGGTTCCCGCATTTCTCAATTCCAATTTCTTTGCGAGAATGTCGTCAACCCAACGTTCGGAATCAATGAATGCCTTTTTTGATGGTTACGTACATAACTCTACAACTTTGAAAGTATTTGTGGAGCAATTCGAGAAGGCAATGCGGAATAAGGTTGAAAAAGAGATTTTATCAGATTTTGAGTGTTTCAAAGGCAAGCTGGAGTGTTCATCATCATCTCCTATGGAGAAACAGTTCCAAGAAGCTTACACCCATGAGATTTTTAAGCGGGTGCTACTAGAATTTGCTGGGAGACAAGGTTGTATAGTAAATGAGCTTGTTAGAGGTAGTGATGAAGTCAAATACAAGATTGAAGATGAAGCATGCCTAGGGAAGCTTTTTGAAGTGAAATTCAATAGCTCTGAATGCTTGGTTGGCTGTGTATGTCGCATGTTTGAGTTTAGGGGGATATTATGTAGGCATGTCTTATTTGTGCTTTCCCAGCAACGTGTGACTATACTCCCTGACAGGTATATACTAGACAGGTGGAGAAAGAATATCAAAAGAAAACACACTTACGTCTCCACTTGTACAGATTATGTACAACATAACCCTGTCTTGGAAAGGTACGAGAAGTTACATAGACTAGCAATCGGTGTGCTTGAGATAGGGGCTGAGTCTGTAGAGAATTTTAATGTTCTAGAAAAGTTGTTAATTGATTTGAAAGACAACTTTTCTCGTTCATGTGATAAACAGCCCTCGTCTCAGAGAAAGAATAGTGTTGAAGCTGCTCCTGATGTTGTTAGGACTGAAGTTGTAAGGAGTCCTACAGTTGTGAAGCGTAAGGGTCGACCTAGGATGAAACGGCTAAAGTCATCAATGGAGGAAGCGGTTTCAAAACCAAAGAAGAAAAGGAACAATGCCGCTGCTAGGAATCTTGCTCATTGAACATCAACTACTGGGGTACATAATTAAAAGACCACACTTCTTTTAATATCCTAGTCTATTATTGTTTATTAATTTTGGTTTAATTGTGATTGGATGGCCTAGGTTGGAGGTAGTGCTTATGGAGATTGCTCTGCATCAAACATGGTAAGTATAGGTGATTTGCACTGTTATTATTCATATGTAGCAAAGATGTTATTTTGGGGCTTATGGTTGAATATATATATATATATATATTTTGTATTGTAAGAATATCCAGTGTCAATGCCACATTCAAATGATGAAGTTATACACTTAACAAATCCAATGCCTTCCCAGAGTTTTGTGTCTGAGGTAAAGATATTTATAATGTGGAAAAATTGATTATTAAATCCTATTTATTGCATACTTATTGTACCATGTTTTCTTTTACAGTCAATGTCACAGACTCAAGCTCATGGAAACGAAGACCAAGCCTTAAACCTTCCTTGATTAGATATATGTAAATATATATATATTTTTTTTGTTAAACGATTCTCCTTTTTTTGTATTACGGAAGGATGCGTTGGTAGTTAGTTTTTTTGTATCATGAAAGGATCTGTCTCAATCTCGTATATCCTCAGCGTTGTTGTTTTTGCAAGAGGAAAGAGAAAGTGTAGGTTCCTTTCATTTCATTAATATACACCCATTGATTGTATTGTTTTTAGCTAGAGTGGATAATTAATGTATTTTGTCGTTCCAATCAATGATAATGGAAGTGCATACGTATTTGAGTTATTGCTAGTGGGTTATTCTAAGTTTTTTATGTATTCAGGTCATGGTGAATTTCATGAATATAGTAATTTTATGAAAGTTATGTTAGTGGTATACTTTGATCCAAGTTTGCAGAAATTGGCTAAGTTAAAACAAGTTTCTGGGTTGGTTTCTGGGTAAAGGCAGGTTTCTGGGTAATATGGTATCATGCACCAAGTTTGTAGAAAGTGTGGACAATTTTGTCCACACTTTAATAAAATTGTGCACACTTTCAGGCCAATATGAACACTGTTCACGTAGACTGTTCACGATACTGCTCACGTATACTGTTTATCATGCTCTTCAAGTGTGGACAATTTTGTCCACACTTTAACAAAATTATCCACACTTTCAGGCCAATATGAACACTTTTCACGTTACTGCTGACGTATACTGTTTACCATGCTCTTCAAGTGTGGACAATTTTGTCCACACTTTGTTCAAATTGTCCACACTTTTTTGTGAAAGAGTTTACTGTTCACATAAAATACTGTTTACGTATCTCACAGAAAGTGTGGACAAAATTGTCCACGCTTTGTTCAAATTGTCCACACTTTTATCAAAAAGAGTTCACTGTTCACGTAAAACACTGTTTACGTATCTGACAGAAAGTGTGGACAAACTTGTCCACACCTTTATCAAATTGTCCACACTTTTATCAAATTGTCCACACTTTCTGGGGATGAATTTTACTGTTCACGTGACTGTTTAGTGTTCTAACGTGCATCAAATTGCATGAATTTGAATGGCCATTGCAAGAAAATATAGACATTAATGTCCACACATTGATGCAAATTGTCCACAATTTCTGGGTAGACTTAAATGTTAAAATAAACATTTTTTTGGTACACAATACATTTCACTACATTCATTCATTCACATTCATTCAAATAAGCTTCCTCATTCATTCAACCAAATATTGTCTAATTACAAAAAGTGGTAATGACTACACTACACATTTATTGAATTTGATACCATAATACAACAATAAGGCCCACAATTACAGCAAGTCCTATTGTTAACAACTTCTTCAACGATTGGATGTCATCACGATGTACTGGTTGGACCATATCACGCATGTCACGCATCTCTGACTGAAGTTGATGCAAGTCCAGTAACAGTTGTGATGCATCAAACAATTGTGATACATCAACCATGGATTTAGAACTGGTTGCTTGTGATATCTCTTCTATTCTTTCACAGCCAGCTCGTTGGTTGATGGGCAAACACCAAGAAAAGAAACCACATTGGTTGGCAGCACAACAATAATACAATTTGTTTTTGTTTAAACTTGATTCTGAAATCCTAACTAATGCTCTTTTGCCATAAACACAATCTAAATTTCTAAATCTCAGCCCATCTCTAATTGCACTATTTACTGATGAGGAAGACATCTTTGCTGCAAAGGTATTAAAATATGAATTTATATTATTAGGTTATTAAAAAATCATATAATATATTAGTTTATGTCAAAAAGCTTAGAGTAATATTAAGGGTTTGAATTTAAGTTTTTTTTTTTTTTTTCAATATAATATAATTTAAATTGAATATAATATAATTAGGGTTTTGAATATTAACATTAAATTTGAGAAATGAAATTAATAACAGAGAGAGAGAGAGAGAGAGAGAGAGAGAGAGAGAGCATACCGTATTCACAAAGTTGATTGAACAAATAAAGAGGAAAATGAAAACAACCAGCACCCCCACCAAATTTCGGTCACAACCCAGTAAAATTTGGTCACAGCCCAGTAACAAAATCACATCCCACTGTTCAAACACCTAACACGCAGTGAAGAGGGAGTGAGATTGAGAAGTCTGAAGATGGAGTGAGATTGAGAAGTCTTGTAAGCATTTAATGCTCTCTGCCAACCCAAAGACAGCAAACCTGAAAAGAGAATGGAAGAAAGATTAAGAAAACATAGAGGCAGACAGCTAAGAAGAAGAAGGAAGTTCGGGTTTTGTAGCTGAAACAACTTGAGGGGGTTTTGTAGCTGAAACAACTTGAGGACTCTACCTTCTAGCCGAAGAACACAGCAGCAGGGACGTGCAGCTCGAAGAAGAGGACAGTTCAGGTGATGGGATTGCCAAAAAGTGTGTTTAGAAGATCACATCAGCCCGTGTTTAACCAGCTAAGATTGGGCTGGCTGTTAGAGTGATACTGTTCAAGTCAAGGAAGTAGAAGTATGTCCATGCCGTGTAATGAGAGAAGTTGATTTAATGTTTTTTTTATTTAATGGACCCACATTGATGTGTCCTTGTGTTCAGAAGATCACATCTTCTGTTCAGAAAATCATATGAAGCCGTGTTTAATAACGTGTACTGTGTAAAAAATCTGCTCCAAACTGGAAGTATCTGCCGTGTAATAACAAACAAATTGCTAGTTCAATTGCAATATAAATTTGCATTTAGATTTAGTATTGTGTGTTGATTTAATATTTTATTTATTTATAAAATTTAATGGATAAGATTAAAAGTGAATGTTGAAACTTTTAATCTTAACCATTCAAGTCATACAAGAATTATGAATACATTTTATATGTTTAAAAATGTATTTTATTTATTTATAAAATTTAATCTTAACAAACAAATTATTTAAAAAACTTTGCCGGTATTAATACAGTTCATACAAGAATTATGAATACATTTTATATGGTTTGCTTTTGTGGTTATAAATACAATTTTATGTTAGTATTATAAAAAGAACATTAGTATAAGATACATTTAATAATTATTGACAAAAGTTGCATTAAATTTGTTATAAAGATTTCGCAGAAATTTGTAACATTTAATAATTATTGAGAAAAATTGTAAATATTCATTCAAATATTATTATTAATAAAAATATTGCAAATAATACAGTTAATAATTATTGACATCAAATGTAAAAAATAAATTAAGAAAATGTGACTTCAAAAAGTATGTATAAGTTAGATTCAGAAGTTGTAATTTTAAAATACGTGAAAAAAAATGTATTCAGAATGAGAAAATGAAAAAATATTTTCAAAAAAAGGTACAATAATGTATTTTGCGTATGTTAGATTCAGAAATTGTAATAATCATGGTTGAATATGTTAGATCAGTATTTGTTGTTAACTAATTTATGAATTTCTTCATTACAATATATAACTTTTTTCATTTATAAATGATAAAATGTTAACTTCAATTAAAATGGAACTTTAGAAAGTATTCTTAACTTATACAAGTAATATAATGTAATTTAGCAAAAATAATAATAACATAGCAATTTTTTTGATATTATGCATAGAGTATATTTGGAAAACATTAGTCATCTTAGTCATCCACCTCTTCCCCATTAGAATAACCTCCTATCATGTGTCGTCATCATCAATTATATCTTATATATTCAATGGTTAAGTTATAGTTAGCTACAAGGAAAGGTATAGATCTTGTGTTGGTCTCTTCATCGGATCAACCCTAAGCGTACCATCCGCTATAGATCGGGTGTTAATTGGAACCATAAGAAATATCCAACACTTTCCTGTTTGGATCAGATTTGCTGTTCACATAGAAGATGACCATTAGTATACTGTCGTATACTTTAACTATACGGGTTTGTTCAAAAACATATATGGTAAGCCAGAACGAAGTAGTACTAGTGTATAGACAATTCTTAGTTATATAGTACTGTATGAAGCATTACTATATGGATCATTCTAAGTAGAAACACATTACAATTTGTTGTTTAAATATGTTACTCAAATGTAATCGTAGTACCAAGGTGGTTATCAAATGTAAACACAAATACCAATAACATTGTATGACATACGTTTTTAATACGTTAGTTTGTATAATTAAATTACATAAAATATCAATGTTACTTTTTGATAACTAAGATCTAAATTATTGAATTCCAATGTTTTACTTATATTTTTTGAATTTTAATATTTTTATTATAATTTTTTAATTTTTTGTCTT
>BKZX01028861.1:9147-30451 GCA_014362285.1 Fagus crenata
AGAATGGAGCCACCTTGGATGGGACCACCTCAATTTGGGTTCCCTAGGGTGGAACCATATCAGGACCAACCAGAAGGGTTTAGGGGTGAACCACCCCAAAGGTTTGAGCCGTATAGGGAGCAAGTTAGGTTTGAACAGCCTTATGAGTTTAGAAACGAACCTTATGTGCCCCCACAAAACAGGAGAAATAGGCCAAGAAATGATTATAATGGCCGAAACTTCCCTAAGGAGGATATATTTGATAGAGGGATTAATCTGGAAGAAAGGAATCGGGATATAGGACTTGAACCCAATCCTAGGCCTGTACAAGGTCAATACCATCTTTGAAGTCCTCAATCAAGCATTTCCAGGTCAGAGAAGAATGCCAAGACATCCTTATAGGAAACCATATCCTGAAAGGATAGATAGAGAAGGATGGCCTAGAGGGTTCAAAATACCTGACTTCACTATGTTTTCAGGTGAGGATGAAAAAACAACCTTGGAACATATCTCCAGATTCACCGTCCAATGTGGTGAATATTCCAACAATGGAAATAGAAAGTTGAGAATGTTTCCTAATTCTTTGACAGGCCAAGCTTTTACTTGGTATGCCGCGTTACCAGCTAATTCAATCGAATCCTGGGAAGAAATGGAAGAAAAATTCCAGTCCCACTTTGCTAGATCAAACATAGGAGTTTCAATGGCAAACTTAACGCGATTAAAACAAAAACTAGATGAATCTGCAGAGCAATTCATTATGAGGTTTAAAAGGATTAGAACACGATGCCACACGACGTTGCCAGAGACGGAATACGTCAAAATAGCCATCAATGGTCTTAATTTTGAGCTAAGGAAGAAATTTAAGGGAATAACTTTCGTCGATCTGTTCGAGTTGTCAGAAAGAGCATCCAGATTCGAAGGGCTTTTGAAAGAAAAGAATCAAAGGAAAAACTCTTCTTATGGGATCTATTATCAAGACCCCAACTACGAAATCGATTTGGCCAAGTACGTAGGTCGAAGGCCATTTGTTTGTGATGCTTTACACAAAAAGCAAAGTCAAGCAAAAGAGTCCAACAAACCAGTTTCGCCTTTAAAGGCCTACTCTTTTGATGTAGAAAAAGCAGATGAAATCTTTGATATTCTATACAAAGCTAACAAGCTAAAGATTATAGGAAGACATAGATTTCCCTTTAAGGAGGAATTAAAAGGAAGAGATTACTATAAATGGCATAGTACTTATACTCATGCCACTAAGTCTTGTGTGACTTTTAGAAATGTGGTGCAGGATAAAATAGACAGAAATGTTCTGAAATTTCTTGAAATACCTCAAGAAAACATGGCAGTGGATGCAGATCCTTTTCCTTTTGTAGATGTTAATACTACATCTGTTGACCTTAGTTCACTTATGCCCCATAGAAATTTGTATGTCAAAAATAATAAAGTTAAAGTCAACTCACTACAAACTTTTGGTCCGCAGGAAAGACAGTTAGTTCAAAGGATGAGTAGCCTGAAGATTGAAAGATCAGCTATCACAAGGCAAAGCAGCTTAGCCAAAGTAAGTGGCAGGAGCCTTTCGATCCAAGACAACAATGTCCATTCTAACAAAGGGAAGAACGTGGCATGTCCCACAGAACAACCTATCATCTCCTACAAGGAAATGCTTCGGAAAGAGCCACAAAAAATCAACTCAGAAAGTGAGGAAGATAACGGCATCTGTGAAAGGTGTAGCTACATATTAGCTAAATGCTTCTTTAAGACCAAGAAAAAGGATGACCGTAAGCCACCAGAAGAGGAAGAACCAAAGTCAGTCCCAAAACCAATAGAAAACAAGAGACCTGACCCAAGGTCAGCCCTACAAGTACACTCGATTCAATCGAGGCTTGGTCCTCAACATGAACAGCCAAAAATGGCTCCATCGAGGCATGACTCTCAATATGAACAGCCAAAAATGGCTCGATCGAGGCATGAGCCTCAACATGAGCAGCCAAAGATGGCTTGACCAAGGCATGATTTGCAAAATGAACAGCCAAAAATGGCTCAATCAAAGCTTGGTTCTTAATTTGAACAGCTAAGAATGGCTCAATCAAAACATGTTTCCCGATATGAATAGCCAAGAGTTGTTCGATCGAGGTTTGGTTCTCACTATGAACAACCAAGAATGGCTCGATCAAGGCTTGGTCCTTAATATGAACAGCCAAAAATAGCTCGATCAAGGACAAATCCACACTATACTTTGGACTCCAGATTTGAATCAGTCAGGAAGCCCAGAATGATGAGGCCACCAGTTTCAGAAGCAGGGAGATGGGTTACCCTAGAAACTCCTAGACTTAAACCAATACACAAGCAGGAGTACAAATACGGCTATAACCCATACTTTTCAAGGATGACACAAACCTAGAGGTGAAGGTGGATAAGGCAATAGGCAGCCTTACATCAAGAGTATGGACAAGAAGACCACCATTCATCCAAGTCAACCACCGACTTGGATTCTATGGAGGTAATAACAGGAGCAGAAGCCCCAGAATACCTCAGAGGACTTTACGTTGGAGAAGATGGTATTGCTGGTGCAATAACTAAAAATGTTGCAACGCTTGTAGGGAATGGCACAAGGCACAAGGTGCAAGATTCGAAGGTTGAGTTATGTCCAAACAAAGATTCAACAAAAATTCAAGATAATCACAAACGACTGGAGAAAAATAGCGAGAATGTGGAGTCAGAGACAGAATCTTAGGAGGCTAAGACTTTGCAAGCACCCGTAGGGCCAAAAAGAGGCTAAGTAGTACAAGTTTGGTTTGGAAAAAAGAGAAGAAGCCCGAGGGGCAGTAAGGAACCAGAAATCGTGGCAGAACAGTTCCAGGAAACACAAATGGAGCATGTTCAAGATAGCCCAAATGAGAATGCAGAAAATATCAACGACATCAAGGATGTCCAACATATCGAGGATATAAACGATATTGAAAACATGAAAGATATTGAAGACATGGAAGACATTGAGAATATAGAAGATGTTGGAGATATCGAAGACATGGAAGACATCGAAAACATTGAAGACATTGATACCTTTGAGAATTTTGAAGGTATTGATGATATCGAGGTTGAAGGGAGTGATGATATGGAAGGAGAAGAAACCCTAGAAGATATCCGAACTGAAGAACCAGAAACCGAGTCTAAAGAGCCAAAAAATGGCAAAACACTTAGTTGCAATGCCATTACTCTTCCCAGAGAGTTCATGGCAACAACTTGGGTACAAAGGGAAGAAGATGCTCGAGGGGCAATACCCATCTTGTTAGCAGAGGAGGAAGAGTGCCGAGACACAGGTAAAATCATATTTGAAAAACCCACTTTGGCTATGTGCCAACATTAAAAACCTTTATACATAAAGACACACATGGATGGAAGACCCATTAATAGGGTTTTAATAGACAATGGAGTAGCAGTTAATATTTTACCAACCTCCATGCTCAGAAAATTATTAAAAATAGAGAATGACCTAATTGCAAAAGATGTGTCTGTTAGTGGTTTTGCTGGTGGAGCCACCAAAACAAAAGGGGTTATCTCTATCAAGGTCAAAGTTGGTAGTAAAGTAGCTATAGTAGCCTTCTTTATTGTTAATACTGACTCAGCATATAATGCTTTGTTAGGAAGAGATTGGATACATTCCAATTGGGTTGTATTAGTCTTCTGGAAAGATGACAATAAGAGGTAGTTAAAGCAGATGAAAGACCATTTGTGACTTATAATAACAATGTAGATGCACAATTATATAACGATTGTGTGGGCATTGTTAAATTCACAGGGATAGACCAAAACGGAAACCCATCGAGGGTAACCGTCGGACCTAAAGAGCCTCTAACAATGGAGGACTTATTCAAGTTCAGCCAAAATTTGGAAGAGATAGAAACAAGGCCAGAAACTGAGAATGGCCTCGATTATTATGTTGAAGATGTTGAATAAACCCACTAATATGAAGAAAAAAGAGGTCATCGATCTGGCCTTAAAGAAGTTGGTAGGATATGTAACAGAGAAAAAGTTGGAACAAAACTCTCAGTTTGTCGAGTGTAATGTAAAACTTGAGAATGGCTAAGGAACTACGGGCTAGGAGCACATAAGCATCCATCCAATCAGAATGGATGATATCAAAGAGGAAGTTCAAGATCCTCTCGTTGAAGTAAATCTAGGAACAAAGGAAGACCCATGGGTAACCTTCGTAAGTGGTCACCTTGGACCAGAAGAATTTAATAAAATTATGATAATCCTAAAGGAATACAAAGACTGTTTTGCATGGGACTATCCAGAATTGCCAAGACTAAGCAGGAAACTAGTGGAACATCGACTGCCAATCAAGGAAGGATTTCAGCCGTTTCAACAACCTCCAAGAAGAATGGCTCTAGACATCACCTTAAAAATAAAAGAGGAGATTGAAAGACTGGTTCAAGCAGGCTTCATCAGACTAGCCATGTATGTCGAATGGTTATCAAATATAGTACCTGTTTTAAAGAAAAATGGCAAACTTAGAATTTATATCGATTTTAGAAAGATAAACATGACCACACCCAAAGATGAATATCCTATGTCTATAGCTGATTTGCTAGTAAATGGGGCATCTAGGTATAAAGTCCTATCCTTTATGGATGGACATTCAGGATATAATCAAATATTCATTGCAGAAAATGACGTGCATAAAACTGCATTTAGATGTCCAGGATCTATAGGAACATTTGAGTGGGTGGTAATGCCTTTTGGCCTAAAGAATGCTGGGGCTACATATCAAAGAGCTATGAATTCCATTTTTCATGACATGATTGGGAAATATGGAAGTATACATAGATGATATAGTAGTAAAGTCTCAAGATTTCGATAAACACTTAGAAAACCTGGAAAAGGCTTTCATAAGAATGAGGAAGCATCAATTAAAGATGAACCCATTAAAATGTGCCTTTGGCGTCACTGCTAGAAACTTTTTAGGGTTTCTGGTGTATAATCGAGGCATAGAAGTGGATAAAAATAAGGCTAAAGCTATATTACAAGCTAAGCCTCCATCAAATAAAAAGGAGTTGTAAAGACTGCTTGGGCAAATAAATTTTTTAAGAAGATTTATTGCAAATGTGGCAGGAAAAACCAAAGTATTCTCTCCTTTACTTCGATTGAAGGACCATGAGGCATTTATTTGGCATGAAGAACATCAAAAAGCCTTCGACACCATCAAGCAATATTTAACGACTCCACCAGTGTTGATCCCTCCAAAAGAAGGCAAACCACTGAAGTTGTATATCTCTGCTACTCAGGAATCGATTGGAAGCCTTTTGGCCCAAGACAATGACGACGGCCATGAACAAGCTGTTTTTTATTTAAGCAGGATTTTAAATCCAACCGAATGCAAATATTCTATTGTTGAAAAACTTTGTTTAGTTTTGTATTTTTCTGTACTTAAATTAAGGCATTACATGTTAGCTTATATTGTGTTTGTCATTGCTCAAACTGATGTTTTTAAATATATGCTATCAAAACCTATCTTAAGTGGAAGAATGTGCAAATGGAGTTTAGCCTTAGTAGAGTTTCATTTACTGTATGTACCACAAAAAGTAGTTAAGGGCCAAGCACTGACAGATTTTTTGGCTGATCATCCTTGTGAAGATGTATCACAAGAAGCCCAATATGTGGCTTTAGTTCCTTGGAAGTTATATTTTCATGGCTCAAGAGCCGAACAAGGAGCAGGTGTTGGAATAGTTTTAGAATCACCACAAGGAGTGAAAACCCAATTAGCGTTTAGAGTAGAAAAAGTATGTTCTAACAACCAAGTGGAGTACGAAGCTTTGGTTTTAGGGTTGGAAATACTTTTGTAAATGGGGATAAAAAATGTCACAGTATTTGGTGATTCACAATTGGTAATCAATCAAGTTAGGGGACAATATAAAATGTGGAAGTGTATTGCTAGCCCCATATTTAGTATCCGTCCAACAATTGTTGCAAGAGTTTTAAGAGTGCACTCTACATCATATATCTCGAGAAGAAAATTATGAGGCTAATAGAATGGCCCAGGCAGCCTCAGGATATAGGCCAATCGAGGGTGAAGAAGTCAAAATCGAGGTAAGAAAAATAAGAACTTTACCATCAGTGTTTACCAGGCAACTAGGAACAGAGATCTTTTCCCTCGGGGCAATAAAAACAAGAAGTCCAATTATCTCGTACCTAAGAAGCCCAAGTGGCTGTACCAACAATGCCTTGAAACTAAAAACCAAAAGGTATGTATTGATAGAAGAAGATGAATGCTTATTCAAACGCGGGGCTGATGGAATTCTGCTTAAGTGTATAAGCACCAAAGAAACAATACAAGTAATGGTTGAAGTCTATGAAGGAATTTGTGGAGCGCACCAGTCAGGAATAAAAATGAAATGGCTGATCCATCGATATGGATATTATTGGCCAAAAATCCTAAAAGACTGCATCAAGTACGCTCATGGATGTGAGGCATGTCAAAAGCATGGACCTTTGCCTTGGTTGCCTGCCGCTGAGTTAAGCTCGATTATTAAACCTTGGCCATTCAGAGGATGGGCAATGGATTTAATTGGGAAAGTAAGACCTACTTCAAAGAAGAAGAATTGTTTTGTAATCGTGGACACCGATTACTTTACAAAATGGGTGGAAGCCAAAGCTTATAAGGATGTGACTGAATATGATGTGATTAAATTTATAAAAGAAACAATAGTCCATCGATTTGGTTTGCCTTAAAGTATTACTGTGGATAATGGAATGGCTTTTAATGGATCAAGAGTCTTAGCGTTTGCACAAGAGTACGGCATTAAAATTCTTAATTCCACACCATACTACGCACAAGCAAATGGGCAAGCAGAGTCTACCAACAAAATCATCAAAACCAATTTAAGGAAAGTTGTTAATAATAATCCCTCGAATTGGGATGAGTTATTATCAGAAGTATTATGGGCTTATCGAACCTCCAAAAAGCTAAGTATTAACACAACTCTTTTCTCATTGGTCTATGTTCATGATGCAGTACTCCCGGTGGAAGTAACTGTCCAATCACTAAGAGTGGCTAGACAAAACCAATTGAGCCATACAGACTATGAAGATGCTATGATAGCAGAAATGGATGATTTAGATGAGGCACAGGTAGCAGCCTTAAATTCCATTATTATTCAAAAGCAAAGAGTTATTAAAAGTTGCAATCGAAGGGTTAGACCAAAAACTTTTGCTATAGGAGACTTGGTTTGGAAAGTAATATTACCTCTTGGGACCAAAGATCCTTACCTAGGAAAATGGTCACCTAACTGGGAAGGGCCTTACTTGGTCAGCCAATTATTTGATGGGAATGCTTATAAGTTAATGCATGTTAATGGGGAAGAACGCATAAGGTCAATAAATGGAAAATACCTTAAGTACTACAAACCAAGTTTTAATGAAATGGCTTATTAGCATAAAAAGTTTTGAAAAATAATAAGGCTTAAAGCTAGCCTGACAACTTTACAAGTAATAAACAACTTTCCAAGTAATAAGGCTCAAAGAAAGCTTGAAAATTTTACAAAAGTTGGAATGTATCTGGAAGACAAAGAAAAAGAGAAGAAAGAAAAATCACAACTCTTTAAAAGCAGCAGAGAGACCAGCCCAACTCGTTAAAGGCAGCATCTCCAGATTAGCAATCTCAGACTGAAGGGTTTGGATATCTTGTTTAGCTTTAGAGATTAGCTCCATCCCTTGAACTAGTCCTTGACTCTCAGTATGAACAGTCTGAAGCTCCAAACACTTTTGGGTACGTTTGGATTTCTAGAGTTGAAGTTCAGCCTCGAGTGACTTCACTTTCTGGTCTATGGACTTCAGTTCAGATGCCTTAGTTTGAAGATTAAGATGGTGAGCTTGCAATTTGAAGACTTTCTGCTTATGGTCTGCTTTTTGGCTGGTAGCTCGATTTCTCTTCTCTTAGGCTGCCTGAAGGTTAGAAATAGTATTGTCCAGGTTTTGCAC
The DNA here is from genome assembly GCA_014362285.1 of Fagus crenata. Lineage (NCBI taxonomy): Eukaryota > Viridiplantae > Streptophyta > Magnoliopsida > Fagales > Fagaceae > Fagus > Fagus crenata. The sequence goes on from BKZX01028861.1 coordinate 17,104, forward strand.
AAATAAACCCAAGAGAGCCCTACCACTTTCACTTAGAACAGATGAGTGGGCAGTTAAGAATTGAGCCACTTGTCGAAATTGGTCCACCAAGGTAGCATCCAGGAGCACCAAGCCAACAGGCTTTTGCAAAAGCTCTTTTAACTGGCTAATTGCTGTTTGGAGTTGATGTCTGAAAGGCTCCAAAGAAATAGAGGAAGAAGAGGTCTTGGTGGGGGTCTGGCATTGTTGAAGGGTCAAGGAGACATTTTCAAGAAGTTTGTCAATTTCCCCAGGACCCTTTTGCATATGTGGAGCCTGCAATAGGAAGATTAAAGTTAAAGAGGAAAAACTTAAGAAAGGATAAAAGCTGAAGTAAAAAGCATACTAACCAAGAGAGCAACAGCTTCGATGGACGGCGCTGCAACCTCGATCGAGGTCCTAACCTTAACAGCTATCTGAACAACTTGCTGCATTGATACCACAAGAGCCATGACAGCTAGCTTGGTCAGTTTTGCCTCCCTTGACACCACTTGCTCAGCCCTTTTCTTCTTAGCAGCCTCTACCTCTATGTTCTGTTCCTCCTTCTTTTGTTCCTCTTCTTGTTTTTTCTTCTCTTCTTCTTTCCTTTTCTTTTCAAGCTCTTGCTGTCTTTTTTGTTCAGCTTGAACTTTTTTCTTCATCTCCAACCTTCTTGCAATTTCAGCAACTCTCTCCTCCTCAGTTTTATCAGCTTGCCTTTTCTTTTTTTCCTCAGCCTCCAGACACTTCCTTTCAGCCTCCTCAGCTTCAGACTTGGCCTTAAAGGCAGCATCAAGTTGTGCAGCATCCTCAGCCTGAGTCTTAGCCTGTAAAGCAGCAGCAGCAAGTTTAGCAAATTTTTTAGCTTCCTTATATCTCTTGGCTATCGCTTGATCTTTAGCCTCAAGAGCCTCCTGAGCTTCGATGAGACCACTTAGCACTTGTTTTTGTTCGTCTACCTTTCTCGTCAGATTGGATAAGCTGGTAGCATCATCAAGGTTCTCATCCAAAGGTTCCACCTCAAGGATCGAAGGATCAGGAACTACCTCGGCAACCTTAACTTTCTTGGCAGTAGGCTTTTTAGTTGCAGTTTTAACGAGCTTTTTGCCAAAAGTTTTGACACATTTGGGAGAGGCAGTAGGGTCGACTTCTTCTTCAACCTCAGGATATTTGCATTTGGCTGAAGTTCAAACCCCCTGTTCTGAGGAAGCTGGAAGCAAGAGTAAAGGAGGTTGACTCTGGATGCTTCCCTTGGCCTTCTCAAAGGCTGCATCTTGGAGCAAGTTGGCCTAACAACACCTCATTAGTTGATTTCTTAAATCAAAAGCCACTTCAGAAAGTCCAGCATGATGAGCAATAACTATATCAGAGACTATATCAACAAGAGTGATAAGAGGGTCAGAACTTACTTCAGCAGTGGCAAGTTTTTGAGAAGAAGAGTCACTAGTGATCTTCTTCCCAAAATGAGAGATTTGTTGAAGAGGCTTGGGAGCCTCATAATTGGCTATGTGTTTGATGCCAGCACTTGAAAGAAGCAAATAAAATTAACATAATACTTAAAAACCAAAACGAGCAGCATATACAAAATAAGGTAGGAATACCTAAAAGCTAATGCATCAGAAATCTAGGGCAGCACCCTTGAAGGGCTTCGATCAAATCATCCTCATTATTAAAGTGGGCCATGTAGGACTCCCACTGGCTGAGGAATAGAGAGGAAGACACTGATCGAGGCAAAAATGGTATGAAAGTAAAACTTGTGACTCGTTCCCTGGCCAAAACACTTATTTGCTTAGCTTCGTCCTTGGAAATGAGAGCTCAAGCCATCCAATCCGTATTTTTGGTCCATGTGGGGGGAACAAGTAACAATTGAACGAGCCCAAACTGCCTCGCCACCAGCGAGGGGTAGTAGGCTTCAACACCAGCATGGGCGGACCTAATAACTACCAGGTCCCTCAATTGGAGGCAAGAACCCCATGCTGCGTCCCCTTTAAAGAAATCTTGGCTCGAGAACTTTTGTAAGTCCTCAGAACCATACTTCTTTGCCTCAAAAGGCAAGAATTCTTCAGGTATCCTCCTCCTCGTTGAATCACTAAAAAGTTTGAAGCATGTAGGGAAGGAGGGGACTCCCTTTTCTCTAGGAAATCGGGTGTGCATCCAGACTTCTCCATAAAACCATGGCATGATGGTAGGATGAAGCTCAAGAGCAATCGAGGGGAAGTAGGAGTAGACCCACATTTGAATGAGCCAAACAGGCCCCTTATGGGATTGTTTGGGCTCAGTGCTGAGCAAAAACATGGCTCGATAGAGCTCTCCCAGTAAAAAGGAAGCCATATCGACGGGAACGCCATTCGCCAAGTATCGAGCAATTGGCAGGTAGTAGTTAATGACCGGTTTGGAGGAGGTACAAGCCAAGAACCTACAGATCCAAAACAAATAAAACAGGCATTCCTCTTTGTAAGAAACGGGTGAGGCGCCAGCACCTTTCACATGCTTAGTAAACTCAGTATAGCCCATGGGCACGCCTTTAAGGAAGTCATCTTCAGGGCTTGAACCAACGGCCATTAAGAGGTGAGCCATCGCACCCATAGGACGCAAGCTCAGCAAAGCAAAAACATCAAGTATTGTAGGGGTCATGTATCCCTTAGGCAAAGAAAAAGTATTGGTCGCTAGGGACCAGAAACATAGAAGAGAGGTTAGCAGGCTGGGGTTAATAGGCATTTCATATTTTGAAGCACGAATGGCTTCGCTAATCCCCAGTGTCCTCCATTTATCAAGCTTGGAATGGGCCAACCTTGCCACCCAGGCACCCCAACTAGGGGCCGGCTTGTACCATGTGACAGAAGTGGTGAATGTGTCCCATTCTCCCCAGTCCATTTGTTTATTTTGGTAGATAGAAGCAAAGTGAGAATGGTAGGGAAAGGTTAAAGAAAGATTCTCAGGATAAGATGAGAAAGAAGGAACCAAACCACATCGAGGTGATGTGGAGGCAGAAGAAGAAGTGGTCGAAGCAATACCACGGGGGATACGAATATCAATAAGAAGTTGAGAGGCAGGAAGTGCCTCGATGATTTGAATGGAACAACCACAAGGATCAGTGGTAGAAGAAGATTTAGCCATTTTAATGGTTAGTGCAAAGGATCGAAGGCAATGCCAAGGGTTCATAGTAGAACTGGAAAAAGGAAAAAACACTTGAAGACAGAGAGAGCTTCAGAGAAGAGACGTTTGAGAGTTTGGTAGGATTTTTGAAAGTCAGAACAATGAAGTGACTATTGATCAAACGAAGTGACCATATGTCTTTCATTCATTTAAGAGCTGCATAAAGGCTGACATAACCGCCAGAAGACAGAACGCACCCTGAAGCATAACATGATTGGTAAAGGATTTTCGCCGAATCATGTGCGAAGGGCATGTGTTAGTATGAAATTCAAAAATAATGAGTTGGTGTACGAGTTGGTAAAAGTACCAATAGAGTGGTGACACCATAGGCTAAACAATGGCCAGTATGTAAGCCAAGCAGAAAGGGACATTTGAACCAATAAAAGTATAACACGTGGATTGGAAGATTAAGTGGATCATAAACCAATCCAATGATGGCATGAAGACAAAGTGACTGGCTGGAACCAAGGGCCAATTATAAAGAGGCACGCAGGCTAATCAAGGAATAACACATGTTCGACTCTTTACATAGCCACACAGATGACATCTGGCAAGTAAAAGGCACGCATGATACACGTTCCAAGATTATCTTAAAAGAAAGACCACGATTGAAGCAGTTAAACAAGTAACAGGAGCTATCTTCATGGGATTTGAAGAGAAGATCAAGGTATAAGAATGTAACTATTGGAGTTGGCTTATAAAGAGCAGAGCCAATCATATTTTAAAGGACACACACAAAAAACCACACAGACCCCCAAGCAAATCCAAATAGCATTTGTTAGATTAGTTAAGAGAGCTTTCGATTATAGCTTCCAGTATTTCCTTACATACTTGTAAGTACTCTTTTCAGTTAATTAAGAATGTCTTATATATGGTAATGTTACTTTATTTGACGTTCTAGTTACCTCGATCACAGTACATGTTACTTTAACTTAGGCATCTCGATTAGCAATAGTTACTTTAGACTTAGCTTAGTTAGTTAGTTTAATTAATTAGTAACCTTAGCTAGCCTCGATTAGATTAAATTAGCTTAGTTTAATCAATTAGTTACTTTAGACAACTTAGAACTAGTTAATTTAATTAGATAATCCCTTAGCTTAATCAATTAGCCTAGTTAACTTAATTAATTGGTACTGTTCTGTTTACTTCCATTAGCGTAATTATTTTCATTCTCTTTTCTTATTTGCGTTTTATTTTAAGTCCTTTGAGCAAAGACAATCACCAAGCCTGTAAGCCTTTTAGATCGAAGTCAAATTGTGGTTCTAAATTTGCTTAAAGACACTAGACCCTCGATTGAGCATAGTTATTTGTTTCCTTCAAACAAATTGGCGACCATTCCTTGTAAATTCTAGTTTGGCAACAAACGGGAATAGAATCCAATAACACCTTAAAATCACAATAACATATAGTATATACAAAATTATAGTCTACAATATAAAAAATATTCTTACATATTGAAAAATATATAGTTTTTTAGGGGTTTGAAAATTTTCATTTCAATAGTTTTTGAAATAAAAATTTTATTATGATCTTGTAAGTTTGTTAACTGAGTAAATAATTTCCACTACAAATACAATAATTGGATTACTCATAATGCGTTTGTTTTCTTTAACTCACTTTCAAGTTTAATCTTGTTATATTACCTAACTTTATGAGATCAGGGAAGTATTATCCATAGGAAGGACTTAGCTAGGTTTGCTTGGATTTTTTTTTTTCTTTCTTTTCTTTCTTACTTATTTACTTATATATAGTTTTTTATCGTGTATTTGGGTGATCAACTTTTAGGCGGAAGTTCACTGAATGACATAATTTTAAATTTTGTCGAAAAAAATTATTTTTTGGATGAATTGGACAAAGAAAACTCAAAATTCAAGAGGGGATTCAGCTGAGACTTGGGGGATTAAAATTTAGCCTAAACATTCTATGTGTTAAGGCGTTATTTATAAATTTCTTCCAACAACATGTCTAGCTCCATAAACTATATCACGAAGCTCTTGGCCCCATGTAGGTCTCGTTGCGGCGAGGAGGCATTTTATTATGATAGCCACCGTTTCACCTTCGCTTTGTCTTGGCCTTCCCTTCCATTTTACTCTCTTTCTCAACTAAATCAGGAAAATTATCTATATTTAGGCCAACAAAATGATGGTTTCTTTGAGAACAATGGGTTTAAGATGATGGTTGAATCATATTTTAAACGTGTTGGGTTTTCCCTCGCATCTGATTAATTATCTATATATCTCTCTTATGATAGAGTGCATTACCTCTGTTTCATATTCTTTACTTGTTAATGGAAAGCCCCATGGTTTTGTCAAACCCTCAAGAGGGCTTAGATAAGGGGATCTCCTGTCACCATATCTCTTTTTGTTATATGCAGAGGGATTACACTCTTTGATCAAACAAGCTGAGAGGCAAAGGGAGCTACAAGGAGTCTCCATATATAGAAGGGGCCCAAAGATAACTCATTTATTCTTTGTGGACGATAGCCTTCTATTCTCTTGAGCTAGGCCCAGTGACATTGCAATAATACAAGAGATCTTGTCAGTATATGAGAGAGCTTTGGGACAACTAGTGAATCGTGACAAAACCACCATTTTTTCAACAAAGGTAATCCACTGGCTACACAAACTGTGATTCAAGATACTCTGGGGGTCCTGATCATCAAGCAGTATGAGAAGTATCTAGGCTTACCATCCTTGGTGGGTAGGAATAGACTAGCGAGTTTCTCACAAATCAAAGAAAGAGTTTGGAGCAAATTGAAGGGATGGAAAGAAAAACTCATCTCCCAAGCAGGAAGGGAGATCCTTACCAAAGCTGTGGCACAGGCAATACCCACATATGCAATGTGTAGTTTTAAACTCCCTTAAAAGCTTTGTCACGACCTCGAAGCTATGATTAGGAAATTTTGGTGGGGAAACAATTTTGATAGTAATAAAATTTATTGGGTAAATTAGAGCTCCATGTGTCAACCAAAGAGCCGTGGGGGGATGGGTTTTCGTGACATACGAAAATTCAATGTAGCCTTTTTGGGGAAACAGGTTTGGCGATTACACCAGGATCCCACATCTCTCCTTCATTGAGGGCACAAAGCGAAGTTCTTCCCTAACAGAACTATTCTAAATGCCAGCATCAAAGGAAAGGGGTTCTATGCATGGCAAAGCATACTAAAAGCCATGGACATAATTCTCAATGGAGCATGCTGGCGAGTAGGGGTTGCACCAAGATTAAGATCTAGTACCATAGGTGGTTGCCAGAGTCCTCTCACCGAAGGGTCTTCTATCCTATCCTAGATCTTCTACAAAATTTCACAGTTTCCAAATTGATACTTCCCACGGTGCAGCAATGGAATACAGGCTTGATTGATCAACTGTTCTTACCATACGATGCACAATCCATAAAGAGCATTCCTCTAAGTGAACGAAGACCTCCTGATATATTATTCTAGCTAGGCTCAAATATGGGTCAATACACTGTCAAGAGTGGGAACAAGTTCTTGATGGAAGAAGAACTCAATTGCATGCCAGGGAGGTCTTACCAACAAGTAGGCAACCATCGTGGCATGAAATCTGGTCTCTCAAAGTCCCAAATAAGATTAAGATGTTCTTATAGAGAGCTACCAAAGAATCAATACCCACCAAACACAACTTAGCGAGGAGGAGAGTTCTTCCAGATCCGGTTTGTAAGCTGTGCAAAGTAGACAACGAGGATGTGCTCCATGCTCTCTGGTCATGCCCCCTCATCCAATAGCTTAGACAACAGAAGAATGGCTTGACCTTGTTAAAGTACTCCAACCTCATGATTTTTGTGACTTTTGCAGCAAAGGCCTCAGCATGGGTGATAGTGTGCATTTGGAAAAGTTTGGTGTAATATGCTAGGCCCTTTGACATCGTCGGAAAAAGCTCGCCTCAACAAGCTTGTGGAAAGTGTAGATCAGATCATACTTTTGCGCAGACTTATCTAGATGAATTTACTTAGTGCAATGATTATAAAATCCCTACACCTACGACTCGGCCCCAAATCAAGTGGTTCGGTCCGACCTCATGCCATTACAAGTTTAACTACGGTGGTGGGGTGTATAAAGACCGAGATGAAGCAAGACTTGGAGTGGTGGTTCATGATGCGAGAGGCCTACCAATAGCTTCCCTAGTTCAAAAGATCATATATCCTCAATCGGTAGAGGTTGTAAAAGCTTTAGCAGTGTGAGGGGTAGTTTTTTTTCGTGTCGCAACGAGATTGGTTGGAACGTGAACTGGACTTTCGAGGGTACGGGAGTTGAACCCAAAATTCAACCCAAGGCCCAAAAGTAGGCCCAGGGGCTAATGGGGCACTTTCCTTAAAGAAGCGAGGACCGAATCTGCCAAGGCCTAAGTCCAATGAGCAACTGCAGTAATAATGACCAAATGGCCCAAGATGTAGTGTCTTGTTAATGAAAAGCCAAAACAACAATGGACTAGTGTTTCCACTATTCTATTGAGAATATGGACTCAAAGTATAACAACTTGAACCCAATATGGCCTCAAAATCATTAAGGCATGAACTCATCACCAATATCTGCTGCAACAAGTAGCACTTATAACAATGAACTTGTAAAGACAAAAAGAGTTTGACTAAGCGAGAGAGAACCAATCCTATGAAGCATGCATGGGTTAAAAAGGGAAAGTGTTTAGGGTTTTATGGTGTAGGTCTCAAGGTTGAAGAAGGCCGAGAGCTTAATATGATGTTTACTGCTGTAGCCCAAATATCTGCCAGGAGGCACTTTTGGAGATGAGAGCTCAAATCACGGTGTCTTTGGCCTAGGTCAATGTTTAGGGTTGAGGAACAGAATTTTAAGGTCGAGGATGACCTTAAAACCCTATATTTGAGGTCGTGGACTAGAGAATGCACTTAGAGGGAAATAGCCTGATTACTGCCGCAATGAGTTTCAGACTATCTTTGCAATCTCCATGGTATTTTCTGATCTGGTCGTGGGTCAGTGTTTGGGATAGTGAAAAATGGTTAAGGGTGTAGTGTTTAGGCTTGACTCAAGCTTGTTGAGTTGTGGTTGTGTTGTGATGAGCTAGGTTAAGTTGTGGTTAGCTTGAGTTGAGTTGTGTTAAGTTAGGTTTCATTTTATAGAAGGTTCCATGGTGGTATGGGCTGGTCATGCATGCTCCTTGGCCTTGATTTCCAGGAAAATAATAACTCTGCCCCCCAGTAGGCCTTGAGCCATTATTTTAATGGAAGCCTCACCTATAGAATTAATTCCCCACCTCCAAACCAAACTTCCTAAGTCCTACAAAAAATGGAGAAGTGAACCTAGCACAGAGATGGGCTGTAAGGGTCACTTCCTCAGCCTTGATTGGCTGGTCAGGTCATGATGGTGAAGATAAAATAAGATTTTTATCCTGTCACGGATTTCTGCCGCGTCTTGTAGCCAATGGTGATTGAAATCCTCATCATAATTACTGTTCAGGCAGCCAAATCTTTGAGTTCAGAGCTCTATTGGTCTAAGAAAGATATGCCGTTCTGATAACCTGCTTGTTTAGGCAAGCCTTTATACTTTTGGGGCTGAGCTGACTCTAGTTTACTTGCTGTTACTGCTGCAGAGCATGCAGCCAATGGTTGTGCTTTCCAAGCTGTATTCTTGGCCCAATCCGTGAGTTTCTTTGTGCTTTTAAGGTCTGGAGTGAGTTAAATGAGGGAGACAAGCTCACTCTTCAATTCTTAGAAAGGATGAGAGAGAAATGGGGTTTCCAAAAGGGAATAACGCCTTGTCTAGCTTTCATTTAAAGCTGGTCTGACTTTTGTGGGGCCCTATGGACAGCTGTCCCAGCTGACTGAAGTTAAGTAGAGGTTTTGGGCTTGCTTTTGGGCTTTAGTTGCTCATTAAACACTCTCTTTAGGCCCGAAAATGGCTTGTTAGAGCTGACAGCAGGGGATTTTCGGGCTAGGCCTTCAATTGGTCACCACCAAGTCCAAATAACCTATTTAATTTCTAGTATTTGAGTCCCATGTGAGCTGGTTAGTGGGTAGTGGACGGAAATGGGCTAATACCCCAGGCTGAACTTGCTGGGCTCCTGCAGTAGCTCGTACTATTTGGGCTCAAATGACTTAATGGGAGTTAAATGTATTTGGGCTTTAAAAATCAGCCCTCTACATTTAGCCCCCTGAGCACATGGCTCACTTGTGAGTCACGTGCGAGCAAATGAAGAAAAAATTGTTGCACTTTCTTCTTCCTTGAATTGGCAGGTAAAATTTAAAAAGTAAAGCTCTAGTTTTCTGGGCTTTGTGAGGGAGTGGAATGGTCACGTTAGGCTGTGGCAGTTACCCATAGAGTGGCCATGATGGCTCTACTCAGGTGGGTGAGCCATTATTGCCCTTTCTTTAAATACCCAATGACCTTGATTGAGGTCCCACACACTCTCCACCATTGTTCTATCTTCCAAGTTCAGAAAGAAACCAGAAAAACCCACGGCAGCTTCTTTCTATTCTTTGTTTTCTTCCTTTTCCTTCTCTTTTTTCTTCTTCTTCTCTCCCTTTCTTGCCGGTTATGGCTTCCTCTTCCAAAACCCCGACCAAAACCCATGGAAGTTCCTCGATGGATGAGGAGAACCCAACACCCACTGTGGCACCGGCCCTGATAGAGTCAGAAGGGGCAGAGAGCGACACCCATAGCGATTCCGACCCCATTTCTGCGGGTTCTGGTCCTTCTGAAGACGTCTTGGCTCGCCCAACACTTGACCCATGGTATAAAAGCGGGAAATTATTCCCTTCTGTATCGGCAGAAGCACGACTCTCACTGGCGGGTTAGGAATGGTTGGTGAAGAGGGAGGACGCCGTGGCAGATGCGGTCTGGGTTCCTCCTTTTTAGGAAATTTTAGGCTTGAAGATCCAACGAAAGGACATTCTTGTTGTACCCATCAAATTTGACTTCCAGTGCTTGAGGGCTAGCAACTGGGAGGCTTGGGTTGACAAAGAGCTCGCTGACGAGGCATTTTGTGGGTTGTTGGAGCAAGCTGGAGTGCTCCAGGCGATTTTAATTTCAAGGAGCCTAAACATGTATCGGGACACGGAGTCCTTGCGTCAACTGGTTCGGAGATGGTGTCCTTCAACCCATACGTTCTTCTTCACTTATGGTGAGCTCACCACCTTTAGACGTCGAAAACCATTGGAGACTCCCCATTTTGGATGATTGCGACTCCTCAGAAGTTGAGCTATCCCCTGCCGAGATTAAGGCAGAAGCTGTTTTGTTGGATTATGTTGGAAAAAAGAATCTTTCTTTGGGCATTAATGCAGCAAGGCTGACTACTTAGCCGAGGGCATTTTTTGGAGAAAAGGACCCCACCCTTCATAGGGCTGCTTTTGTTACCTACTGGCTAAGTAAATGCGTATTCGGTGAGTACCCCTTGTCGACACCGGCGGAAAATCTCTTCTATTCTAGAAGTTATTTTTCTTTTTATTTTCCTAGATACCGACCCCCATTTGGTGAGTGTGGTGTGTGTTCTCTATCTCTTTTCCGTTTCGAGATATGAGTTGTGTGTGTGTGGGAACTTGTGTACGTGTGTGCGTGTGAGCACAAATTTGGAGTCGCCACCAACCATGGGAAATTTTAAGGTGTGATTAGGCACCTATGTCTAATAGATTTTATCTTATTTAGACATCTACAACTAAATGGTCTTGAACCAGAGATAGGTTCAGGGGTTTGCTTATGCATGGGGAAGGTGTTAGGCGCCCCACGACATCCGTTAAGAAACGGTTACCTCCTTTCTAATGTTTTCTTTATTTGCTAAGCCTAAGTTGTTGGTTTTAATTATAAACAAATGTCCCAAATTTGGTCGAGCAATATACCAAGAATGGCAAATGCAATTTGACCTCATTTGGTTTTGATTAGACTCTTTATTTCACCGTCCCTTTTATCTTTGTATCTTTTAAATTTCCGGGCATTTCGGTGGTAGGATATACTTGAAATTCTAACACCTAGTGCCGGGACAAACAATTAGTGTTTTTGGTGCCATATTCGGGATCTCTTTACCCTTGATTTCCAAGAGTAAAGCGGTCCGTCAAATGGCGGGGTTTTGGATGATTAATTCACACTTTGGGGAATTTTAGGCCATGATCCTATGGGAGTTAGAACGTGTAGAATCCCTTACACGAAAGCACGTACCAGCCACGCCCCCGTGTAAAAGACTCATACCTTCGTTTCTAACGCCCACATTACCATGTTTACTCTTTTTAAAGTTTTCATGGCAAAGTGTATTTTAATCACATTTTTACATCAAAACAATAAACAATCAAGCAAAGTATCAAGATGGTAAAACGGCGAAACATCCAAACAAATAGTTATGGCATAGTCGCAACACACGCATCATGAAAATGAATGAGGATGACAAATATGGGTTGGCATATATGATGCTTAATGCAAAGTGCAATTTATTATAACACAAGAATTTTTAAGGAAAGGGTCAAGACCTCGTGGGGTCGGGATTCGATGCTATTGAAAGACTTATTCGAATCTCGACACCACCATAGGATTTACATGAATGAACAAAACAATCTAAAAAGAAGGTTTCAATGCCTTTTCGGTCTTACACGAAGGGTTGGTGCTATTGAAAGACTTATCCAAACCTTTGATGCCAAATAGGACTTATATGAGGAAAACCATTTTAAAAAGGGGATTTCAATGCCTTTTCGGGCTTACACAAAGGGTTAGTGCTATTGAAAGACTTACCTAAACTTTTGATACCAAATAGGACTTAAATGAGAAAATCATTTTGAAAAGTATGTTTGCAATTTGCGGGTCCAACGCCTCATGGATTTACATGGGGTTTAGTGCTATTGAAAGACTTACCTAAAACCACCAATACCGTTCGGTGTTTTCATGCCCAAATCCAAATAGAAAAGGGAATGAACAGACAATATTTACAACGTGGCAAATAATGAAATAAAGGCGATAAATAAATTTAAAGCATGACGGAAAGCAATAAATGTATTTAAAGCGATAATGGAACTTAAAGCAAGGGATTTTCATGGATCCAATGCCTTATGGAATTACGCGATGGCTAACGCCTCTTTGAGGTCTTATATAAACCATCGCGACCAATCGGGATTATCACGCCCATTTTTAAGGGGAACGGGGATAACAACGCAATATATTCACAAGTACGTAATAAATGTAAATAAAGCGATAAAGGAGTTTAAAACAGAGATTTTTCCAGGGTCCAATGCCTATGGAATTACATGGTGGTTAAAGCCTCATTAAGGTCTTACATAGTCCACCACGACCAATCGGGATTATCACGCCCATTTTTAAGGGGAACGGGGATAACAACGCAATATATTCACAAGTACGTAATAAATGTAAATAAAGCGATAAATGAGTTTAAAACAGAGATTTTTCCAGGGTCCAATGCCTATGGAATTAAATGGTGGTTAAAGCCTTATTGAGGTCTTACATAGTCCACCACGACCAATCGGGATTATCACGCCCAAATCACAAGGGGGAAAAATGGGGGATATTCACAATATAATATTCACAACGTAGTAAACGTAAATAAAGCGATAAATGACAATATTTAACATGGGGGATGTACTTTTCGGGTCAAATACCTCGTAGGCTAACATGGTTGTTACGGCCTCGTTAGAGGTCTTACGCAACTGAGCCAAAGCTACTCAATATTTGCCGTACTAAAATACGGGGAAAGGGATAATCACAATATAATATTCACAAGTGCGTATAAAATGTAAATAAAGCGGTAAATGACAATATTTACAACATGGGGATGTATTTTTCGGGTCAAATACCTCGTAGGCTAACATGGTTGTTACGGCCTCGTTAGAGGTCTTATGCAACTGAGCCAAAGCTACTCAATATTTGCCGTACTAAAATACGGGGAAAGGGATAGTCACAACAAATATTCACAAGTACGTAGTAAATGTAAATAAAGCGATAAAATGACATTATTTAACATGGGGAAGCGTATTTTTCGGGTCAAGCACCTCGTGGGCTAACATGGTTGTCACGGCCTCGTTAGAGGTCTTACGCGCGCCGCCAAAGCCACTCGGGTTTTGCCGTACTAAAACACACGAGGAAGGGGATAATCACAACAAATATTCACAAGTACGTATGAAATGTAAATAAAGCGGTAAATGACATTATTTACAAAAGCATATAGATAAAATAATAACAAGACGATAAATGAACTAGGAAAGCACAAATAGA